>WSFP011454453.1:0-19436 GCA_009831015.1 Picea engelmannii
CATATCCACTTCAAATAATTATCTTTTAAGTGGTTGGTTGTTTCCTAAGAGTAAATCATTGTTTTTCAAGCTCTAAAATCTAATCGATTTGCTCAATTTAATCCTCTTTATTTGCTGGTTTATATTTTTGAAAGGGTGTATTTAAATTTAGATATGAAGTTTCATTAAGTTAAGCCATTGAAACATATCTAATAGTTAAGTCATTGTAACAAGGGAAAACTATTGTTTATAGTGTTTAAATCTTGCTCAAATTGCTCATTTTTTCCCAAGCTTATTGCGATTTTGTATTTCATAAAAAGGACATTTAATAAGTTGGATTTAAATCTGGAAATTATCTTAAGGAAATTCACCAAAACAAATTTATGGTTCAACTTGTATCTTCTAAGGGAAAATTCACATTATTCATGGTTAAAATCTCAGTTGAATTGCTAGTTTAGGTGTTGATCTATCATTATCTACATTTTCTTAAAGAGGACTGTTAATAAATATGATTTAAATTTGAAATTTCAACACTTAATATCTCACAAACGGATTTAAGATTCAGTTTACTATTTCTTGAAGCAAATCCCACTTAAAAGCTAGTGCACATTTCCATGATCGACTTGTATTCTAGCCTTGTGTTGTGATGGTTTATAGATCTAAATGGTTAATTGAATTTTGATATGAAGTTGTAATTTTATGATTGTTGGATCATCTAAGAAAGTTGCTTCAAGTTTGGAAATCACATCAAGGAAGTTCACTTAATAAGATTTATAAATCAACTTGTATCTTCTTATGGAAAATCTGTCTTTTCATGGTTAAAATTCTAAATCCTTGATTCATAATTGTTCACACATATACACAAGGGAATTTAATAAATCCAATTCACATCCAGAATTCTCAACATACAACATCTCTTGAACATATTAAGGAATTGATTCACTATTTCTTGTGGCAAATCTATCTTGTAGATTATTAAAACTCGAATTGATTTGCTAGCATAAACTCTAATGTCAACATTGTTTCATTTCTAAGAAAGGGCATTTTGTAAACTTGATTCAAATCCAAATTTCAGAACTTGACATCTTTCAAGTAGATTTATGAATTGATTTATTGTTTCAATAAGCAAGGTCTGTAAGATCCCCACTATAATCCCCATTTTAATTAATGCATAATGTGGAAATGAATATGGATATGGCCAAGCGATGCAATATGTGAATTGTGTTTCTGATTTTAATAAATATAATGTGATACCAACTACTGGGAATATGGACAAAGATGGGGGATTATTTATCCACAAGAGAGAGGAAATGTCTAGGAGTGTCCAAGAGGATCCCAAGGAGGAAATTAATTGTGGGTATTAATCTAAACCCAGATTTTTGAATTTTATTATCATTTGGGAAAACCTTCTATTTTTTCTGGTTGAGTGTATAAGAGACAAATCATTGAATACCTGTTAGGGGGTGGGTGTATAAGTCACTTCCATAGTTATTGGAAGTATTGGACTGCAGTACAATCAACATTGGTAAGAGTGAGAAGTCACCTATCTTGGGAAAATAGAGGAAATTCATATGGGAGAGAATATGCAGTTTTTCACATTCAATTTTGCATGAACAATAAGAGGAGAGCAAGGAAAAAGAGCATTGCATCTAGACTAAGAATGTTGGGATAATTATGGAGCACACTGGAGTGTTTTGGAGCATTATGGAGTTGAATATTGAAGAGTGAGGTTGTCAGGATTGAAGCGTGAACTCCTGCGTGAGTTGCACTACAACAACAAAGTGTTTGTTGTGGTTTTCCTGTTAGTTTTCCAGGCAATGAGTTCTCTTGAGTTCCCAACAGAGAGATTCCTGGTCACCTATACCAAAGAGACCTTGATAAACAAATGGGGCGCCCGATGGAATAAGAACAATGAAGGGATACATTCGTTGGGTTGGGTAGGTCAAGAGGAAGAGAGTTGGAGGAAATTCAGGATAGTTGTAGGAGAATAAAAGTGGGTTGTGGATTTAGAGATATGAATGGACTATTAGAGACACTGTTCTCTTATGGATTCCTAGCCCCAACTCGGGGTTGACTTGCTGTTGAGATTTGGAACAATAGGTCTATGGTTGGGTGGAATGTCCTTCCCAAACAGCTGGTTGCATAAACGTTTTAAAAGATAAGTGTTTATCTATTTATGAGTTTGTTATGAGTTTAATGGTTATATTCTACTCTGTGCATGAGAATGGTTTTTATGTGTTACTGTAGATGATTATTTGGCTGCATTAGGTTCATTTAGAATGTTGTAGATGCATTTAAATTATGGTTATCAGAACCTAGTTGATTGTGTGTTTAATTTGTAGTTGGTAAGATACATGGATCAATTAACAAAAGAAAATTTTGAATTTATGTGTTTTTCTTCAAGTAATACTCTCCGATTAAATTGGGGAACATTATAGAGTGATATCAAAGTTACAGGTTCAAACATTGAGCCTGTATGAGCCATACTTAGCAGGTATAAGCTAAAATTACAAAGTTTAAACTCAAAGAATGTTACAATGAGGTTGTCATATTTATCAAGGAAAAAATATGAGGAGATTCCTGTTATTTCATTGAATTCAAGTTTAGGGGTTAAAATCCCCAATTTTAATCTCTAAATATGCATGTATTGGGCTTGTAATTGGTCGAATTCTGGAGATTACAATGTAGCCAAGAAGAATTGGGAGAAATTGGGTAAAATACCCAATTTTTGCAGCAAAATTAGTTGAGAACTCGACATATGAGTGTCAAAGTTTTGGTGCAGAGTTTGAGTTGATATGCACTAGGCCTAAATTTTCCATTAGCAAGCGTAATTTTGGGTTCCATGGTGGCCTTGGTAAAATTTTTGAAATTATGCAATTTTGGAAAAAAATTCAAAATTTGGAAAAGTTTGGGTGTTTTTTCGTATATGACGTGGATGCCACATGGTAGTGACATGGTGGCGATGTGGCAGAGGTGACGTGGAATTACATGGTGGAATTTGGTGGCACGATGTTAGGTGACATGGGGGCTGCATGAGATTGTGGTATAGTCAATACCATAAAACATTATCGCATGGGGGAAAAACGGTTTTGGCTTCTGGCCCTTTACCATGTGAAACCACTAAAATCATCCCAAGTAGCACGAGAAAACCATTGTCATGACCCAAGGGGTTGTTACACCTTGAGAAATTTTTGGATATGACATGGCCTCTATGCTGTTGATCTCTCCAAATCTCAACCATCAGATTTGGGAGATGTACAAGTTCGTGCGTGCTAAGCTAAAGGTGTGATATGGGACCCTCCCATCCTTGCGGCTAATGAAGGGGTGCCACATGGAGTCTATTAGTCAGGGTGGGACCTTTTCCCATTCTGGGTCAGATGTGTGCCAGTTGGGAAGGTGGGGCCCGTAAGATATTAATATTTTATTAATGTTTAAGGCCAACGTAAGATAAAGAGGAGAAAGAAGAGAGAGTAGGATGACAAGGCTAGACTAGGAAGTCCAAGGGAATGACATGGAATCACCTCAGTGTGCCACGTGGACCCAAAATTCCACATCAACATCCACTTCAACAAGGATGCCACGTAGGCATAATTGTCTTTTAGTCTAAAAAAAGTCTGGATCTAAAATATTATTGTCCATAAATGGAGTAGATTAAGTAATATTTAGATGAAACTTTCGGGGTTTTTCCCACAATAATAAGGGATACAAAATTTCCAGAGAGGGCCATTGCCTATTTCTGCTTGAGTTTGTCAAAAAATGCAAAATAATGGTGTTTAAATATCCAAGTCCATATCATATGAAAATATGAATATTGAGCTGAAATTATTGGAGATTCTAGAAAATAGACAAGAAAATAACCCAGGAAGGAATTTAATAAATCTAAAGGGGTTTGGAATGGGGATGCTAAAACAAGCCAAAATCCATTATTCCGGGCCACTTTTTGGGGATTTTGGGGATTTTCATAGGAGGAAAAGGGTCCCCAGATGAAACTTTTGGGAAAAATTATTTTCTCGACATTTTGTGTACTCATTAAGCCAGACAATTTTGGTTTAGCGAAAAATTTCCAGAAGTGCACAATTTGGGAGATAGCCAGTTGGGATAAACATTTCAAATCTGGAAAAAGGGGTGAAAAAGGACAAAGTTGTCATTTCCAGATTGTTGTAGTTTTTTATTGGTGCACCACAATAACAATATGAGAGTTGTTGTGAATTCCTTGTCATCATTAATATCTATGAATCATGCAAAAATTTCTCTGGTTCCTGATATATTTACTTCTTCAAGTGGCAGAAGTTGGTGTCTGAGATTAATTACACCAAAATGAGAATGTATAAAAAAGGGCAAATTAACAATATTCAAATGAGTATAAATTTTTGCTCAAAACTCAGAATTGAGAAAGAAAGTAGTAAATGGAAATATCTTAGATGGGAGAATCTATCTATCAACCCATAAAATTGATCTGGGTAGTTCAAGTTATAGTCAATGCAAAAATAAGTTCACTGGTGGCATTAAATAGGAGAAAAAACTGTATTCTTTTCCATAATTGTATGTATGCATATTTTTGGCTAACAAAAAATTATTTTCATGCACATTTTCTTGCATAATTTAGAGGTACAGGAAGGCAATTTTGTTTCTTATATGAGAACTACAACCATGGAAGATGCCCAAGTGTCCTACAATCATGGAGAGGAATTAAGAGGTCTACATGTCAACATAAAAAATGCCGAGACACATTCTAATGGAAGAAGAGAGAGGTTGGAGCCTGTAACTATCAGAAGTCTGCAAAGAGAAGTGCAGGTTTATAGGACAAATAATGAGAATATTATGAAAACACATGAAAAGATACTTCAAAGCTTGAACATGTTGTAGAAGCAAGCCAATAAATACTCTGGCACAAAGAAAGCAACTAGTGCTATACAAATGACATCATCCAGATCCCATAAAAAAAGGGATGAGCATGGGAATGATAGGAAGTCAAAGAGAATGAGCAGACACCATCATTTCCCAGAGCAATCCATTAGGAAAGCTCATCTAAGTTCAGGGCCAAGAATTAGCCCAAGTATGTCCCCTATGAGGAGACAAAGGAGAAGGCTCGAGGGAGACATATTGCAAGGTGAACTCAGGAAAATCAAGCCACCAACAATCAATGGTGAGCATAGGAAGGGAGAAGAGGTTGAGGCCTGGCTGTAATAAATAACAAATATTTCCAGCTGCATGATTATCCCTCTAGGGTAGAAACACAAATTGCAACCTACCACTTGCAAGGAAATACAACCATGTGGTGGGACCAACTTAAGAAAAAAAAACACCTTAATGAGAGGAAGGTCTCATTGAGGTAGTTCAAAGGATATTTCCAAGAGAAATATTTGTATAAGAATTATTATTAAAGAAAGATGAAAGAGTTCTTTGAACTCAAGTTGGGAAGTATGACAATGGATGAGTATGAGAAGAGGTTCTTTAAGTTGTTGAAGTATGTGGACTTCATAAACGATGAGAAGTAAAAATACAAAGGTTTCTAAGTGGGTTTCCCTCCTTCTATAGTGAAAAAATACAATATGATAACCCTAGAACTTTGGAAGAGGCCATAAGGAGAGAAAAACATCTTTATGAGAAAAGCAGGGGGAGGCCAGTCTTCCAAAAGACTTGGAATGACAAAATGAAAGGTAAAAAGGAGAAAAGATAGAAATGTTTTAAGCCACCCTTTTTCAAGAAAAACTTCCAAGCAAATCAATAAGGAAATTCAACCCAAAATGAGCATACGACAACAGATTCATTTGGGAAAAGGCCAAGGAAACAACCTGTACAATATTGGGGATACGAGAGAAATCACTTATATAGGGACTTCCCTCACAAAGGTGGAAGAATGAGGATTTTCCACAACATTTAGGAGGGTGAAACGATGGAAGAAATGAGAGGAAGCATGCCAAGGATTTATGCAGCCTTGGATAACAAACAAGAAAAGTATCAATCCCCCATGATTGAAGTAGAAGGTAAGATTGATAACCAACCGATATCAATTTTAATTGATTCTGGAGCTATCCATAGTTACATAAACTCTAACAATGCTAAAATATTTCACTTGCAAAGAAGTAAGCATAAGCAATCTTGGTTAGTTCAGATAGTCATAGGGGCTAAAAGAAATATCAATGAGTTGGTTAAATATTGTCCAATAGACATGAATGGAATTAACACAAAGGTAGATGTGAACATCATACCTTTGGGTTCATATGACTGTCTAATTGGCATGGATTTCTTGGAGAAACACCATGATGTCCTAGATTTTTACAAGACAATAACTTGTCTCAATGAGGAAGTGTAGCATGGAAAGATTCAAGGCATTCCAAGAGCTATAATTGTTAGAGAAATTTCATTCATGCAGCTGAAAAAGAGTTTTAGGAAGGGATGTCAAATTTTTGCAGCCCATATGGAAGAGGCAACTAGAGATAAAGTGACAAGTATTGAAGACCATTCGTTCTTGAAAGATTTTGAAGATGTTTTTGGGGAAATTCAAGATTTCCACCAAAGAGATACATTGATTTCTCTATTGATTTGGTGCCAGGAGTTGCCCTAGTGTCCAAGACACCTTACAGAATGGGCACACCAGAATTAAAATAATTGCAAATGCAACTTGAAGAGATGATAAAGAAGGGGTATATACACCCAAGTGTGTCATCTTGGAGAGCCCCGGTTTTTTTTTTTTTCTAAAGAAGAAAGATAGAACCCTAAGGCCATGTATTGATTTCATACAACTGAATAAGGTCACAATAGAGAAAAAATATCCTTTTCCAAGGATTGATGATATTTTTGATTAGCTGAAAGGTGCAATAATATTTTCCAAGATTGAATTGAGATCAGGTTAACATCAAGTGAGAATAAATAAAGAGGATAACAACAAGACAACATTCATAACAAGATATGGGCATTATGAATTCACAATAGTGTCATTTGGTCTATCAAATGCCCTGGTTGTTTTCATGTGCTATGAATGTAGTGTTCAATGAATATCCGAACAAGTTGTAATTGTTTTCTTGGATGATATTCTCATTTACTCAAGGAAAAAGGAAGAGCATGAACAACATTTAAGAACGTCCCTGCAAGTTTTGAGAGCACATAAATTGTATGCCAAACTAAGTAAGTGCATCTTTTATCAAAAAATGTTTCACTACTTGGGGCATATTATTTCAACATATTGGATAACAATTGATCCTGAGAAAATAGAGGCCATTAGAGGATGGCCAATGCCAAGAAATGTGACAAAGGTCAGATCATTTATGGGTCTTGTTAGTTATTACCGAAGATTCATAAAGGGGTTTTCAAATATTGCAAGCCCAATCACCTCTTTGCAAAATAAGGGAGTGAATTTTGAATGGACTCTCAAATGTGAAGAAAGTTTTGAGTGGTTGAAAGGTATTTTAACAAGTGCACCAATATTAAAGATTGCAGATCTATATGAATATTTTGTAATTTGTACTGATGCATGCAAGGAAGGGCTCAGTGGAGTCCTCGGTCAAAAGGATCATGTGGCGTGATAAGAGTCTAGAAAATTAAAATAGTATGAAAGGAATTATGATACACATGACTTGGAGTTAGAATCAATTGTTCATGCATTGAAAATGTGGAGACATTACCTCATGGGTTGAATATTTGAGCTAAGGAAATACCACTGTGGTCTGAAGCATTTGTTTGGACAACCAACATTAAATGCCAAACAAACTAGATGGCTCGAATTTTTGAGTGAATATGACTTTCAAATTAAGCATACAAAAGGCAAGGAAAATCAGATCGCTGATTCACTCAACAAAATATCTCATGAAGTGAATATTCCAACCATTAGCATGTTCAACACAAATTTAAAAGACAAATTTTTAGAAGCTGAAAATTTAGACCAACAATATGTAAAAATAAAAGAGACATTACTGCAAGGCAATTTACAACAATTTTTTTATTATTATGAGTTGAAAGAGGATGAAATCCTCGTGTAAAAAGGATAAATATATATGCCAAATTTAGGATAGTTGAAAAATATAGTGCTAAGGGAAATGCACAATGTGCCATATGCTGGGCACCCAAGGTATCAAAATAAAATTGTAGATGTAAGAAGCTAATACTTTTGGTCAAGAATGAAGAAATAAGTGGCTAATTACATAGCAAGGTGTCTAAAATGCCAAAAGGTGAAAACATAACATAGACATCCACTAGGAATGCTACAACCATTATCCATTCCTGAGTGGAAATGGGAAGTGGTTACAATTTTTTTCATTACAAAGATTCCCAGAATAGTGAAGCAACATGATTCCATCATGGTGATGATGGATAAATTAACAAACTCTGCACATTTTATTCATATGAAGACAACACACAAGACAACAAATATAACAAATATTTACATGGAGGAAGTTTCTAGACTACATGGAGTGCCTAAGGCAATTGTTTCAGATAGAGATCCAAAGTTTACCTCTAATTTTTGGAAAGTTTTGTTCAAGGGATTTGGGACAAATTTAAATCTTAGCACAACTTATCACACAAAGTCAGATGGGAAAACTGAAAGGATTAATAGAATAATTGAAGACATGCTCATAATGTATGTGATGGACCAATCATTAAAATGGGAAGATCATATCCACTTAGTGGAATTTACTTACAATAATGGGTACCAAGACTAATTAAAAATGAGCCCATTTAAAGCAATGCATGGTAGGAAGTGTAACACACTAGTGAGTTAGGATAACCTAGTAGACAAAGTTGTCATTGGGCCGAAATTTTTAAAGGAAATGGAAGAAAAAACAGAAAAGATCAAATAAAATTTAAAGGCTTCCCAAGGCAGATAGAAAAGTTATGCAGGCAAGAACATATTTTTAGAGATTTTAAAGTGGGTAGGCATGTTTTTTCTAGAAGTGAAAGTGAAAATCAATTCAATAAGATTAGGTTGCTGCCCAAAGTTGGCAACAAGATATCGTGGGCATTTTAAAATACTAGAGAAGATAGGGCCAATTGCATATGTGTTAGCATTGATTGCATCCATGAGAGTGCATAACGTTTTTCATGTATCATTATTAAAGAAATATGTGCCTCACCCTAACCACATAATTTATTAGAGTGTGATCCAGATGGAAAATGAAGGGGATTTCCAGGTGGAACCAATACACATCTTGGATCATAAAGTCAAAGTGCTTAGGAACAAAGCCACAGGGCTAGTAAAGGTTAATCAATGGATCTATTACGGTCCCGAAGATGCAACATGGGAGCATGAAGAAACTATGCAGGAGGAATACCCACAAATTTTGGTCAATTTTGAAGAAAATAGAATCTAAAAAGGAAAGACTCGTTTTTGGCAGCTAAAGTTCTAAGACATATCTAAAACGTTTTGGTCACCTATGCTGATATCTGTGATAAAATAATGACATGTTCCTTGGGTTATCCCTAATAAACGAATGGTGCATTCCTTGGGTTAGCTCTGATAAAATAATGGTGCATTTCTTGGATCAACGAGTTGAGAGGAACAAGAGATTTTGGTTGGAATTGTTGTCGTAGTTGTGAAATTGTAGAATTTTATTTCTTAAGCATTGTGATGTAAATTTGTATATTTCTATCGGCATAGTGTGCACCGAGGACAGTGCACAATTGTAGAGGAGGGGGAATGTAACGTCCCCACTATAATCCCCATTTTAATTAATGCATAATGTGGAAATGAATATGGCTATGGGCAAGCGATGTAATATGCGAATTGTATTTTTGATTTTAATAAATATAATGAAATCATAAAATAAAAAGAAAATAAAATACAAATACCATAGAATTATGGATTAATTCTCCAGTGTCGTCACCAAATAAATGTGATGAAAATGAATGGAAGTCCTTATACCAACATTTTCGAATCTTGTTGGGATAAGGAAAGATAGGCGATATTATCACCCTAGGTTTATAACCTTAACAAAAATATCAATTAATCCTCAAGAAATATGTACTTAGGCCTAATGTTGTTTTATATGTTTTTTTTTTATCAAAGAAAATAAGAGAAATGCTTGTAACAAAAATTTATAACAAATTACCTTAATTAAGTAATGGCAATAAATGGGCTTGGAAAAATGTTGCAACACAGACGAAGGGTAACACACCCTCTACAAGGAAACCCATAAATGAGACAATACAAACCCTTATATGTCATGAACCCCATGCCCAAAAGTTTACCCCACTCCACTTCACACTCACACATGGATTAGATAGGTTTCTTTCGGGAAACACCTTGGACCTGGGGAATGATTGACCCAATAGGATGCCTTGACACCCCTTCCACACCTAAATCTCACAAATTGTATAATGTCTTTAATCATTTGTTTAGTTTGAAAAGGGGGGTTTGATGCACATGTTCGGGTGGTTTAATTATTATATATGGCTTACTTGTTATGATACTTGTGACTCGTGGACCCTTGGAGGGAGTACCTATTTGTCTTTGTAGGACATTTCTCAGTGGATAGGTATTCATGAAGAGATGATTAATTTAGACCTTCATGAGGGCATGAATCCCAAGGATGGATGCAGAGAGCCCAATCCTGGGGCGAGATCGTGATGGCCAATTTACACAGTGAAGGGAGAAGATGTTTCCTTTGGAGTCACTCTGGAAGGCCTAGACGATGAGTTACCAGTTCCTCCCACCTGGACGTTATCCCTTGGAGGCCTTAGACATTACCTTAGTATCCCATAACATCACCTAGGGTTGGAGTTTGATGGATACTTGATGGAGAAGGTCCTTGAAGATGATGTCGGCAAGTGTGGATAGGGATCAAGGCCTTTGGAGGCCTAACACTATGATTCTCCAGCTCAACGTCTCCTTAAGGAGGCCTAAAATCACCCTAGGAGGGATGAAGCCACCCTATTTAGGGTCATTTTGTAAATAATTGATTTTATTTTTTTATTTTAATGAGCAAATTGACATGTAGGCTCAAAACTGTGAAAAGATACAACTGTTGGGTAATTAAGCTAGGATTTTCCATATAAATATGGCTGGCTAAATTCATTTTTTCATCACAACTCTCCCGCTAGAGATATAGAACTAAAATTTTCACCCTATAAGGGTTATTGGCTGAAATTACTAAGGCACACTTGTTTGGAGGCTATTTTGGATGCATTTTGGATCATTTCTTGGTGGAATTTTGACAAATCTAGGGTTTTTGTGCTTGATTATTCTTGGTGAAGTAAATAAATATGTAATTTTCATTTCATGTTAAATGTTTATGGTATGTTTACTTATTCATATTGAAGGTTATGAAATTGCTTGCTTGAAACCCTAGGGGTAAGAATCATAAGGTGCTTCTTTCTTGCTCCTTGTTTTGCTAAATTTTGCCTAAGAGGATCTTGTCTAGAAAAACATCTAGAGCCTTAAAGTGCTAGCACTTTAGAAGCTTTGTCTAGTTATTATTGAATTAAATATATTTTAAGAGTATAAGGATAGGATAAATCGCTAGGGCCTAGAAGTGCCTACACCCTAGTTGAATCTTCTCTTTGAAGCTTGGTTCTTGAGAGCTTAAGGTGCTACTTCTCAAGCTTCCATCCTTTTATCTCTTAGACAAGTATAATAATTATTATTTCTCTAAGTTAATGTGCTGATATAATTGACTACATAAGCCCTAAAAGGCACTAGTTCTCACTTCTCTCTTGTTGAAGGATTGATCAAACACTCAAACATTATTCTCCTAAGCTTTTACTAACTATCTCTAACCCTAGTTTATCCTAGATTACTAATCTACTTGTTATTGTTGCAAAACATTGCTACAATCATACTAACTTCTAGAATTTTTTCTTACACTAAGCTAAATCATAACTAACTTACTCAGAACTTTCTTGTGACAATTGTTAAACAATCTACTTGATATATGCTCAATTTTCAATGTCTTTTCTAGAAATTCCGAGCACTAATTCTTGTGGTTGTTACAATTTACTTTTGGCTGTTATAAACCATTATTGAACTGTAATTTTTCTTCATCCATCATATAATTTCATTTTCTATCATCTTTGGAGGCTTTACTATCATTTTTGTACATGAAATTGCCCTATATATGTTATGTTGTTCTTGTTCCGGGGAAAATACACAAATTTACACTTCTTTGCCTCAAATTTCTTAGACGTAGACTTTGTTGACTTTGGTGACCAATGAGAAGGGGGTATTTCTTAACAAAACCTTAGTCTACCCATCCGTTTAGGCCACTGGGGATGCCTCCCTTAGGGTAGATTTTATTCTACTACTAAAAGTGGGGATTTCCTATTGAGGTGACAGTGATAGGATATCTTGACTGTTACACCAATCTCATTTACTTGTCTTGGGATTTGGACGAGTACAGATTGTGCGATAAAATTTTTGGTGCCATTTCTGGGCAGTATTTGAGTCAGTTTTCCTCAACGACACATATTTGGTAAGCCTTTCCTCAAAGCCTTTTTACTTTACAATATTACTTGGTGACTCCACTGAGGGTATTCCCTCTCTTCCTTTGGTGATCCTAAAGGGATCATCTGAAGACTCCAATGACCTTTTCCAAGGTGCCACCTTACTCTCAAATTTGTGATATTTTCAAGATATGGGATCATGGCACCCTGGGAAAAAGTGTATCTGTCTATTGATTTTGAAAGTTTTCATGGATACCCACATTATTTTGATATAAAATGGTTGAACGAATCTCCAAGATTCATAGGCCTCCCCATTACTCACGTTGTAGAGTTGTTGAAGTATATAAGTGAGATAGAATTTGGAGGGGAGGATGTTCTAGTAAAATTGTTCATACTTTCCTTGCCATCATTTGTACAATATTGGATCAATATTTGTTGTGAACCAAATGGTTTATCCTCTTTCATAGATATCATCAATAGGTTTCTTTAGTTCACAAAACCACAGTGCCAGACGTATGAAGATGTCCTTCAAAATATCGTAGTAGTCCTAGAGGACATAGGATTCACCACTGAGATTATATAAGATCTCAGGGGACCACACCATTCTCAATAACAAGAATCCTCTGACATAGAAGAGGAGATTTATGAAGAAGGTTTCCAACCCATTGAAGAGGAGCAAGAATTATCCCATGATTCTACAGAAGAAAACAAATACTTGGTTGAAGAACGAGAGCCTGGAAAGGTGAATCATGAGGATGAAGTGTTGGTGTCTTCTCCTCTATTTTATGAAGTAATCCAAGCTTCCACTCCTCCTACACAAAAATAAGAGAATATGGTAAGTCATTTCCCTTTCAAGGTTTTTGATGATGCCCTGTTCTATGACTTAGAATGTGAAGAAATAGAGGAACCCTTGGATGTACTAGACTCTTCATGCTATGATAAAGGTGATGATGTGATTGACAATATTGATGAGTTCATACATGTTGGGAGATGTAAATTGGATGTGATTGGTTGTAATGGAGATCCCATTTACGATATTGAAGGACATTTTCAATTATTTCCTTTATAACGACCATATGTGATTGCTACTTATCTAAACATTTGGCAATAAGGAAACACCATGATTACAAAATAATTCCAAACACCCAAGGATGACTCAATGCAGTTTTCTCATAATGATTTCCGATCATACCTTGAGGAGTTTTATGAATATTCTCTTGAGCACTTGGATATATTCTATGAATAAGAGTTTCAACCGCCACTGTGCTCATTTTTTTATAGGAGCGAGGATATGGATTGCCTGAAGTAGGATACTTGTGATGAGGTTTTCTAGCTTCCTTCTTTCCCTTTATTTTTCCATGTCACTAAGTATGCAACTGGGAAACATGTTCCTTGTCTCAAGTTTTCTCCACGACAACTATGTTTCTTAGAATTTAGGGGTAGGTTGAATGATTTAAGAAGTCTTATACATTGAGCCTTCAACCTTTCCCTGAGAAGTTGTCAGTTATCCTCCAGATTTTTGTTCATCCCCTCTTAGACCTTAGGGAGCGATGAATTATAGGATAATAAATCTTTAGACTCTTTGAGTCAGCCTCTCGAATCTTTGACCTTTCACGATCCTTTTTAGAGATGGATTGAACATTTTTTCTGGAAATGTGACTTGGCAAGAATTTGTCCCTCCCTCCCACCTCCATGAGTTAGATTTCATGATTCCTTATGATATGATGCATACTAAAAATCATGTTATTTTTGTGCTTATCTTATCATTGTTTTGGTTTATGATGAATCACAGAGGCAATGATTATGATGTATTGTTGGGATGGTTTCACTAGTTATATGACTATACCTAACATTCAATTAACATGTAAGTGTAGGTAGGTAGGCATTTGCATCCATGGTCTATACCATGCATATCATGTTAGTGTAGTTGCATTTTGATTTTGCATATTTCTTTATTACATTTGTATATATTGTATGATCATGATTACATGTTAGAATATAGATATTGCAAATTTTCTTTTCAACATTTGCTTTTTCATTTTGATATTATCATATATGGATAAAGGGTGATAGTACCACCCTAGATACTATAATGATTTTTCTTGAGTGTGTAGGATACATGTCATACCAAATATTTTTAGGTTCTCATGCGCTCTACAGTGAGGACATGTCCCCAAGTAAGAGCCATATGTTACCCCCAAAACTAGGGGTAACTAAGGAGATTGTGTCTTGAGGCCCACAGATTGCATACATGGAGTTACGAGAGCTAGATGGACAGAGCATAGACCCAGAGGGCCCTTCTTTTTTCTTTGATGCATTCTACACATCATCACCAACAAAAGCATCCACCACACTGGCATGATCCTAGAGGGAAATGGGTCTTTCTCCATGAGGTAATGAGTCCTGGTATAATGGTAAGTGTCACTATAACATTTGAAGCATTTGAACATGTTGCAAAGGATATTTCTTGATTACAAAATGTTTTCTTGGAATTTATACTCTTTTCCTTATTTAACCATGGTGGGTGTCATTTTGTCTTGGTAAGTTGGTCAACCTCGGGAATAGGGTGCTATTGGGAATAGTCATCGTTCATTTCTTATCATACTTATCACCTTCCATACTTCTTTCCTTACGTCTCCTTATATTTTGGGATTTTCGGGTGTACTGACCCAAGAAGGGATTGTACCTCATTTCATTGGAAGAAGGGGATGAAGGACCATAGGGGAAAGAAGTTGGAAAAAGATAGAATCCAATCATAAAACCTTCTATATTCTTACCCAAGAGGTCCTGAGAAACAATGAAGCATTATATCTTAAAAGCATAAGACCTACAAAAGAATAATTTCATATTTATAAATGTCCCACTTATTGAGGGGATATACACAAGTGTGTTACAAGCTAGACTATACCCCCATGGCACTTTGTGTACCTCTCCCTTCAAGTGACTCTATGGTACCTCCCCCCAAGCTAATCGATTAACCATAGGGAGTACCCAATGTTTGGATCTTAATTAACTAATGGAAATGAATGGGCTTGGAAAAATGTTGCATCGCGGATGAAGGGAAACACATGCTCTACAAAGGAACCCATAAATGAGACAATACAAACCCTTGTATGTCATTAACCCTGTGCCCAAAAGTTTAACCCACTCCACTTCACACTCACACATGGCTTAGATAGGTTTCTCTCAGGAAACACCTTGGACCTGGGGAATGATTGACCCAATAGGATGCCTTGACACCTCTCCCACACCTAAATTTGACAAATTGTATAATGTATTTAAGCATTTGTTTAGTTTGAAAAGGGGGGTTTGATGCACATGTTCAGGTGGTTTGATTATTAGATATGGATTACCTTTTATGATACTTGTGACTCGTGGAACCTTGGAGGGAATACCTATTTGTCTTTGCAAGACCTTGCTCAGTGTACAGGTATTCATGGAGAGATGATTAGTTCAGACCTTCATGAGGGCTTGCAGCCCAAGGATGGATGCAAAGACCCCAATCCTGGGGAGAGATCATGATGACCAGTTTTCACAGCGAAGGAAAAAGACATTGCCTTTGGAGTCACTTTGGCAGGCCTGAACGATGAGTTACCAGCTCCTCCCACCTGGACGTTAGCACTTGGAGGCCTTAAACGTCACCTTAGTATCCCATGACATCACCCAGGGTTGGGGTTTGATGGAAACTTGATGGAGGAGGTCCTTGAATATGATGTTGGCATGTTTGGACAGGGATCAAGGCCTTTGGAGGCCTAGCGCCATGCTAATTCTCCAACTCAACATCTGTTTGAGGAGGCCTAACGTCACCCTAGGAGGGATGACATCACCCTCTTTAGGGTCATTTTGTAAAGAATTGATTTTATTTTTTATTTTAATGAGCGAATTGACATGTAGGATCAAAATTGTGAAAAGACACAACCGTTGGGTAATTAAACCAAGATTTTCCATATAAATATGGTTGGCTAATTTCATTTTTTCATCATAACTCTCCCATTGGAGAGAGATGACTAAAATTTGTGCCCTCTAAGGGTTATTGGCTGAAATTACTAAGGCACACTTGTTTGGAGGCTATTTTGGATAATTTCTCGGTGGAATTGGGAAACATAGGGTTTTTGTGCTTGATTATTCTTGGCGAAGTAAGTAAATCTACAATTTTCATTCCATGTTAAATGTTTATGGTATGTTTATTTATTCATATTGAAGATTATGAATTTTCTTTCTTGAAACCTTAGGGGTAAGAAACATAAGGTGCTTCTTTCTTGCTCCTTGTTTTGCTAAATTCTTCCTAAGATGATCTTGTCTAGACAAACTTCTAGAGCCCTAAAGTGCTGGCACTTTAGAATCTTTCTCTAGTTATTATTGCATTAAATATATTTCAAGAGTCTAAGGATATGAGAAATCATTGGGGCCTAGAAGTGCCTACATCCTAGTTGAATATTCTCTTTGAAGCTTGGTTCTTGAGAGATTAAGGTGATACTTCTCAAGCTTCCATCCTTTTATCTCTTAGACAAGTATAATCATTGTTATTTCTCCAAGTTAATGTGCTCATATCACAGATTCCATAATCCCTAAAAGGAACTAGTTCTCACTTCTCTCTTGTTGAAGGATTGATCAAACACTCAAAAACTATTCTCCTAAGATTTTACTAGCTATTTCTAACCCTACTTTATCCTAGATTACTAATATACTTGCTGCTATTGAAAAATATTTCTACAACCATACTAACTGCTGCAATTTTATGCATACACTAAGTTAACTCACAGCTAACTTACTCAGAACTTGCTTGTGACAATTGTTAAAGAATCTACTTGATATATGCTCAATTTTCACTTTATTTTTTAACAATTATGAGCACTAATTGTGGCTATTACAATTTACTTTTGGATGTTATAAACCATCATCTAACTATAATTTGTTTTCAACCATCATGTAATTTCATTGTCTATCATCTTTGGAGGATTTACTATCATTTTTACACATGAGATTTCCCTATGTATGCTCTGTTGTTCTTGTTCTGGGAATGTACACATATTTACACTTCTTTGCCTCAAATTTATTAGACGTAGACTTTGTTGAATTTGGTGACCAGTGAGAGGGGGGTATTTCTTAACACAAACTTAGTCCACCCAACCCTTTAGGCCACCGGGGATGCCTCTCTTTGGGTAGACTTTCTTCTACTCCTAAAAGTGGGGATTTCTTATTGAGGCGACAATGATAGGATATCGGGATTGTTATGCCAATCTCATTTACTTGTCTTGGGCTTTGGACAAATACATATTGTGCGATAACATGCCCTATCCATCTACTTGGGGCTTGGATTCCCTGTCTAGGTTGGCACACCTAATAGGGTTAGATGAAGGCCCTCCCATACTTAAAATTTCCAACTCACATGAGGTCTTGGGTTGGTGTGTTGCTTGAAGGGGATACTGAGGTGAATTTTTTACATGGATTATGTCTTAAGCTACAACTTACTTAGCATTATTTAAGGACTAATGCTTCTTGTGAACCCTGGCTAACCTTGTCATATACTTTGTTTTGTCTTGGATGACCCTGACATGGTTCTTTGAGGGATGTCATGGACTTGTATCTAGGACATTATGCATGTTATTGTAGGACCTTGGCATGTGTGATGGAGAGAAGTGGATAATTTAGTGACTCACCACCCTTATACATCAACTCTCACATCCTTGGAAACTTGGACGATGGACAAATGGGCTTGGTTTGAACAGATTCATTCATGATGGAAAACAAATGGAATGGAAGCCTACAGGTTGGGCCAAGTACCCCAAAGCCTATTCATCTACTGGAACATAGATGTTGTAGGAGTAGACAACTAGATAAATTGCAGAGATGAGATGCAACTCCCTCCAACCTGGACACAACCCATGGATCCTGGGGACAACACTTGGATCTTGGACGTTGCCCCTATTTTGATGATGATATCATCTTCTAGGGTTTGACATAGCTAGGGTTTTGTGGACACATGGGGTACTGATGATGGTTGGCATGGATTTGAGGGAAGAGAGGCATCATTTTCTCCCACCTCACTCTTGATTGGTTCCATGTGGCCTTTGGAGGCCTCCTCCTTTCCCAAGAGGGATTGACGTCTCACATGTGTGGCTCATTTATGATGGGTTTTTGTATTTATTACATTTTGTAAGGGTTAAATGAGGGGTTGTCCCCACTTCTAGTTAAACATTGACATGTTATGTGGACAAAGCACTAGCCTAAGGTCATATATAAAGTCTAGCGCTCATTTTCATTTGGATCATCATCATTCCTCACCATTTTTGGGGAAACACTTATACCTATTCTCTATTTCATCCTTCTTGGTCTTTCTCTCTCATGCATTATGCTTGGAAAAAATCTTTTATGGATGATTTTGTTGATTTTGGATGATATTTCTGCAATTAGGGTTTTATGCTCTTGGTTTCTTGGATAAAGTAAGTAATTTTCTGTAATTTTATGGTGTTTTATTTATTTAAATGGTGAAATTGCTATTTTGTTGCAAGAAGTATTATTTTATTGAAACCCTAAGAGAGGAACATACGTGCTTCTTCCTCTCACAAAGTTTTGCTTGTCCAAAATTTGTAAAATTTCCTTGCTAGGGTTAGAACCCTAAAGCCCTAAAGTGATAACACTTTAGGATTTTATCCCTAGACAATTGATATTACATAAGTGAAGCTACAAGAAGAGAGAAATGATACCTAGGGCCCAAAAGTGCTTGCACCCTAGACGTCCTTCTCCTCAAAGTATAAATCCTAAGGCTCAAATGTGCTTGCACCTTAGGGTTTAGACTCTACCTCTTGGTTTCAAGTAGATCGACCTTCAATCTTGGATGCATTTGAGACTCCATAGCCCTAGAATGGTAAAGGCACTAGTCTAGAAGTAACTCTTGTGGTGAAAGTAGTTGTTAAAACCATTTTTCCAAATCTCTTAAGTGTTCCACTAGCTCTAGTAACTCTAACACCAACAAACTCACAATATTACTTTTTGTTGTTATAAAAGTTTGCTACAACCATCTAAAACTACATCAGATTGTTGCATACACTCATCTAAAGGTGTCCTAACTTGTTCAAAAA
>ML872926.1:9342-19435 GCA_009831015.1 Picea engelmannii
AATGCATTTGGTGCATATTACATATGTTTGTATTCCAAAGTCTTAGAACCATATAATCAAAATTCCTTCATATAATAATCGAGTGAAAGTCCAAAGCAAGGATAAAAACCATATGACCAAATCCATTATAATTTTCATAAGATTAGAACAGGACCAATAGCTTTTATGCCCAAAGGTTCAACAGTGAAATATATCCAAATGCACAATCAAGGTAAGAAAATGCTGAAGAACATAAGTCTGATCCAACATTTGGCAATCAGATGATAAACCAGTGATCAAGCATCAACCAAAGACGACGACAATCTAATCAATGAAAATAAGTGTTTTCACACTTGTAGTTGTGAAAACTAAAACAAAATTGAATTGCAATGGTCGTAAAGATGAGACGAATGTCGATTAGCACAATGCGACTATGATTTGTCATGATACCGTAAGGGGTGTAGGCAGCTTTTTTGAGAGCAAATCGAAAAAAAATGGGTTGGCTGCCAACAGAGTCCCATTTAATTTTTACATCCTTTTTTAACATATTTGTGATGTTTCTGAGGAGTTCTGCTAGATTGGGAATGAATATTTGTAGAAATTTTATTCTCCCGATAAAAGACTGTAGTTCTTTGAGGTTTCTTAGCTATTCTAACTTTTGTATGGCCTCGATTCTGCTGGGGTCTATTTTGATTCCATCTTTGGAGATGATGTGTCCTAGCAGTTTGCCTTCCTCTAACCCAAAAAGGCTCTTCTTAGGATTTAAAGAAATCCCAAACCTTCTACATTTCTCGAAGACTCATCTGAGGTGTTGCAGGTGTTCATCATCAGATTGGGAAAATACAGTTACATCATCTAGATAGACGACAATGAACTTACCTGATTCTTCCATGAAAGAAATATCCATCACCCGCTGGAAAGTGGCTCATGCGTTCATCAGACCGAAAGGCATTTTCACATACATGAAAGTGCCCCATGGGGTGGTGAAAGCAGTTTTTTCTTGGTCATCCGGGTGAACTAGGACCTGATTGTAACCTGAGAAACCATCCAGTAGAGAAATTCGACTGGACCAAACAACCCTTTGCAGGATATGGTCCATTTTCGGCAAGGGGTAATTATCCTTCAGGGAGACTTTATTCAGATTTCGGAAATCTATGCAGAGTATGATTTCCCCAGTTTTCTTACATGTAGGGACCAAATTAGAGACCCATTTGGAAAAGCGTAGCGGAACTATGATTTTTGCATCGTACATTTTTTTGGTTTCCTTTTCTATCAGAGGGAGCAACTTGGGATTTATCCTCCTAATTTTCTGCCTAAATGGTTTTTGGTATTCTTTTATTGGAATCCTGTGTTGTATGATGTTGGTATCGTAGGCTTTGAAATCTTCATAGCCTCAGGCAAAGACATCCGAATATTCTTTGAACAACTCAATGTACTTGAGTTTTTGCTCTGGGGGTAATGATTTAGATAGTTTGACTATCCTGAGTTTCTCGTGAGTCCCTATATTACAATCTTCTACCTCTTGTCCATGGGCTTCAATTTTCAGTTTTTTGGCTACATCGTTAAAGTCAAACAAGTCCTCTAAAGGAACAAGACCTCTAGGAAAAACATTTATTTTCAACTGTAAAACATCAATGTCCATTTCATCATCGCCTAATTCTCCTGAATCTACGGTATTTACACTATCAATTTCAAAATCAGAACTATTTACATTTTCATCTTCGTTCTCTAAATCTATATTTGTACATTCAAAATCATTTTTACACTACAAAAAGTCCTTGATTTGATCATCATTACCAAACACTTTCCATTACCTGATATTGTCGGGAATGGTTGGTCTGCATTTCACCTCAACAGTGTATGGACGAGTCGGGCGGAAAGGAATCTTACAGGAGGCTGCTGATGTGGCCAATCCATCTGCCAGAATGTTTTGTCCCCTCGTCATTACTTGCAAGTCAACTTTAGTAAAACATCTCAAGTCATCAAGAACGACGTTCCTATAAGCTCTAAGATGTGGGTGTTTCACAGCGTACTCACCTTTGATTTTCTTGATTATCAATTCAGAGTCACCTCTTACCATTATCTGTTTAGCACCAACTTTTTTCAAAATCTTCAGACCGAGCATCAAGGCTTCATACTTAGCAATATTGTTAGTGCATTGGAAATTTAATTTGTAAGAATGGTTTTATGAATACCTTTTTCTATGATTATGCAGCCATACACCAGCTTCGGCTCCTTCTTTTCTCATTGCTCCATCAAATTCCATGCTCTAGAAATCTGCGGGTAACTCTTCAGTTTTCACGTTCTTCATCCTTGCTACCTCGATGATTTCTTGGCCTTCATCTTGACTAGATGTGTCTTCCATCAGCTGAGTATTTTGTTGTCCCGTGTCACCATCATTGTACAAGATAAACGAATCTAAATCAAAATGTGCAGAGTAAAGGGGATAGTTGTGCAGTTTCTCTTGGCTATTGACCATGTACTTCATCAATGTTTCTCTGTATAGCCTTCTTTGTTGCCCAAAAACTGGGATAGTGGCATAAGACATATCTAGCTGCAGGGTTCCTCTCAACTTATACCCCCAAGACTGGGATAGCAAGATTTCATACTTCGGCGGGATGTCTACAACTACCACATCCATTACCATGATATTCGTAGGAATCTGAACCAAGGTGATGCATAGGTCCTTGATCAAACCAATAAATCTAACTTTATTGGAGTTGAATGAGTGTAAATCCTTGTAAGGTCTGGTGATCTCTAGTCCCAGTTTCTCCATTACTACTCTGGGCATCAGATTGTGGGAAGCACCTGAATCCATCATAGCGCTATGCAAGATTAGGTCATGTATGTTTAGACTGATGTAAAAAGGAGCGACTTCACCAGTATCCTCTAGACCATCTACTTCAGGTCCGAAAAGAAGCTTGGGTTGATCATTAGTAAGGTTCACAGTGTCTAAATGATTTGCTGATCCAATGGTTAAGGCCTTCGTGCCTATGTCAGGTTCAATGGTCAGTGCTTTAATCACCTGTGAACGATAAACGTCTTTGTTCATCAACTCGGTAATTGGGATGGGAATTTTTATTTTGGCCAATTCCCCCTCAAGGCTAAAGGGTGTAGGAGCTCTGCCTTGGCTCATCAATTCTGGTTTTTCCACTGCGCTCTTCTGTCTAGAACTACTTGGTGGATTAATAGGTGAAACCTCGAGTTGTGACGCCCTTTTTAGAATAGTAAGGTTTTTCTTTTCGAGAGATTCAACAGTGCCCTTCTCAGAAATCTTCTCGACAACACTCTTCTCAGGAATCTTCTCAGCAGATGGCTCAGAGGTCTTCTTGGCTTCGACTACCTTCTTTGTTTCAATTGCCTTTTTTGGGGAACTTCCTTCTGTCTTTTTAATCCGCAGATTATACTGCCGGTGTACCTCCAAAATGGCATTTTCGAATGCCTATTGTTCTACATCTTCAGCTTCTTCACTTACTTTTGTTTGATTGAGAAGAAAAATTTCTTGCTCTTCTTGGGTAAGGAAGATAGCTTCGTTGTCGTGAATGCCCATGAGGTTAATGTGAGTATCCTCCAATTCCTCAATCACTTCCTCCCCTTCATCAGCATAATTTTCTTGCAGGGGAGGTCTGATCTGCTGATATGGACCCCTCTGCTCTCTTTGATCCCTAGGATATCTCTATCTGATTTGAGGAGGGTTTCTCCTAAAGTTAGGGTTTCGAACCTGGGGAGCTGGAAGGTTTTCTCTTGGAGCATTTATGTCTGAAACAGTAAGTCTTTCCATCATTCTTTCGACTGCTCTGGCCAAATAATCCAATTTGGAATCTGAGTTCAATGTGGAAGGTTCTTCTTTAATCGTGACTCTCCTTTCTGACCTCTAACGTGCCCATTTTGCCAACAGATTGGCCTCCACACTTATAGCACTTTTCTGCATGTCTGACAAGGTGGTAGAATTTCTTTCTCTTAATTGGTATGACATATCGGCATCAAAACCATCAGGGAATGTTATCAATGCCAGGCCCTGTGGAGGTTTGATTTCGGCTGGAATTGCATTGTAGAAGTTATTGAAATGGGTGCAGTAATATGTACCATCTCACCTTGATTTCTTCTTATATTCTTGTATTATGACAATATTTGGAGAGGGTTTTTCTTTACCTCGCATCTATCAAGAAAACACCTTTGGAACATGACCAGGTCAGGGATTGAGGTAGTAGGTAAATCTTTGTACCATTTCTTGATGTCACCTGTCAAACTTTGGGCAAACAATCTCATTTGAACGTCAGCCTCATCAACTTCTTGCAAGTCAAAATAATCATTCATTTTGTCAACATGTTGTTGGGTGTTTAAAGGTCCTATTGCATCGAACTGTGGAAGTCTTGTTTGATATTCTTGGAGCATGGCATGTAGTGGCGCAGCCAACACCAAAGGAGCATATCGAGCTTCCATGATGGGTGGAGGAGGTGGGACGACAACCTGGATGATTGGTGAGGTAGCGACTGAAGACGACGAAGAGGAGAGTCTGGATAGTACCGAGGGAGTGATTTGCATTTTGGTCGTGGGAGATAGAACTTTGGGGGTTCAGGGTTGCAAAATGGTTGGGTCGAAGATGATTCCATTCACAAAACTATCGGACCGTGTTCTAACTAGGATTTGTTGTGGAAATATATTGAGGTCATGGTTTTGAAAGGAAACAGGGTTCCCTGAAAAGGAAAGGGACTTATGAAGGGGAATATGACTCACTGAGCTTTCAGCCAAGGTCTTTTTCCTGAGTAACTATTCGGGATTATCTGTCACTATCGCAGGTTCTGGGTCTGGATGAGATCGAGTATAAACTTTCTTGGGAGCCAGAATTCTTTTTGGTTTTATATATATATATATACTTTTTTAGTTTTATGAGTCCGAAAATAATATGTACAAAGTTTAATCAACCTCTAAACATTAATTTCTTCTTAAATTTGCAATATTCCAAGAACAAACTTTCTATTTAGGGAAAAGAAAATGTGAAATTATAAATTTTATGTTCTTCCCCAATGGAGTCGCCACTATGTTATCACTTGGTAAATTTCCTAGAGGTTGACAGCAGAAGAAATCTACAAAGGTAACTTTATCCAACCACTTTTGAAGCTGGGATCTAGACCTTCCAACTTCAGAGAGGGATCTCTCTATTAGATTTAGCTAGGTTTCAAATTTTCAAATATTAGGCTAGGTAAAGAAATAGATTGATTTTGTAGTCAAAGTATTTTTTCAAATTGGTTGAGATAGTCTACACATCCATTGGGCTATGGGGTCTGAGTTTTAATAAATATGAGATACAAACCAGAAACGTGAAAGAAGAATTCTACAGGGCGAGATAATATACTCATTGGATCTTTTAGTAGCTTAAATGATCGATCGAAGAAAAGATGAGAAAGATAAATTCAACTAAGAAGCAGTTAAGAATTTCTTAATTGAAAACACCAGAAGATAAACACTAAAATATTTTGACTCAGAAATAGGGTATCCAAGATAAATCCTGCAACATTCATTACTCTTAAAGATTATTTTCAGAAAAACAATATGATCACAAAGAAAAAATAACATTCAATTTAGAGAATAAACATCACCAGTAAATACATGCAAGAATCCTGTAAAAGTGCCTCCTTTTTATTAATGGCAGATCTCTTCAAAAATGTTACAGTCTGATAGTGTTAGGGTGTGAAGATCAACGACCCTCAATACTTCGAAATGTGAAGTATTTATAACTCAAATTAGAAATTTTCTTGTCATAAATGACCAGGACGTGCTAAATCTATTTTTAGCCTAACTAAATTAACAAATTTCCTAAATCTAGGAACTGCTTGATAACTTGGAGTAAATGCACGCTGATTTCTGGGTAGGCCGTTGATGAAGCCTTTGCATGACCTCATCTGACTAGACAAGTGACTGGAACTGGACAACTCATCTACTAATCGAGAAGAGTACATAGCTCTTCCCATCTGAGATGACCGGGCATGTTGACTTTGAGCAGTCTTTGATACACTTCATCCATTTCTGTATATTTGGAAAATGTAGGCTTGGTGAGGAATATGTATTGGATATCGTGTTGGATACTAATGTCCCACTGAGGATCATCAAAGAATGATTTTTCGGTGATGCTCCCTTGTATGCCTTCAAACTTTGAATTGTCCTTGGACACCTTAGCCAATCTCTTTTTGTAATCTGGGAGTGTCATCAGTTTGTCGTTAATAACCTTCAGACCAGGGAGACCTTTCTTCTGGAGAGCCTCAATCTTGCTGAAGAATCTTTGTACCCCCTGGTTCATGACCTGAACCTTTTCTTCCAGCTGAAGCATTAGTCCTCTCTTGGTCATAACTCTTTTGAACTCAAGGATGGTCTCAGTTCTGTCTTCAATATTCAGCTCTTCCAACTCTTCCCTGGTCTTAGAATTGAGGAACTTGATGATCTCATTTACTTATGTTGGCATGTCTCCCAATTCTACTCTAATCTTCTCAACATCCTGTTTGCTCCTCTGGACCAACTCATTCTTCTCAAACATGATTTGTATCATGGGCCATATCTCATTTATGGACTTTGTGATGTCTGTCCATACATTCTCTTTGACCTTAGCCAAAGTCTTCCCTGCCACTGTTTTCTTTTGGAGCTACTGTAGCTCCTTCCTGAGCTGCTCTGTTACCTTCTTTTCCTTGGAGAGGCTGGTCTGGAAGGAAGTTTTGAGTTCTTGAAGGTTCTCAACTTCCTTTTTAAGCCTGCTGATCTCTATCTCTTGTAGGTTCATCTTTTCCATGGATTTAGCCAGGTCAGTTGTCTTCTCTTCGGATGTTAATGGAGTTGTAGATGAGATTGTTGTCACTGATGCAGTGCTTGCTCCTAAAATCGGAACGGCAGTCAATGGAATGAATTCGATTGGCTTCAAATGCTCCTTCTCTTTTGATAATCTCTCCATCTCAGCTTCCGTTTCTTTGAGATATGCATTCTGCTCCATGAGCAGCTTGAGCATTTCATCGTTCTCACCTTCTTTCTTTGCTATCTCCTTCACCTGCAAGTCCTCTGTGGGCGGGATCTTCAGTTGTTTCCTCAAGGAGGAAATGTCAGCATTCTTCTTCTTTATCATCTCCTCCGCTGCTTTGATGTTCGAAGGGTCATAGCCGATCTTGAGGACCAACTCCTCCAAAGTTTTGATTCTATTGTCCTTTGCAAAGGATGATATCTTCTCCAGCTTGAGTTGCGTTTGAGCATTGTTCAGTGATACCTGTAATTTTGCTGCAGAAGCGGAAGCATGCACCAATGTATGGAATACCATCTCCCCTGTCTTCTTGTGCAGATCCATCTGATCTGCTGGGTGCACGTCCTTCATCTGGAATTCCAAGGTGACCCTCTTGTAATCCATGATCACCTTGGGGTCTAGTACCTGTGCCTGGAGGAAAGCTTTGTGCATTCTGCCCTTTTTTGTGTCAAATGCAGACAATAGCCTATGCTGTGCCATTGACGTCTACTTTTGAAACTGAGCGTAAGTACTGCTGGTAAGGGTCTGGTTCTTTTTCTTGATCAGCTCGTACTTCTTGAAAATGATCAACTTGGGCCCATTCTTTCCTAGTTGAGTGTCCAGTGGGGAGTCTGTGGATTTCTTCAGCACAACTGGGGTGATTTCCTTATGAAGGATTGAACTGAAGGGTGGAATGACAGACTTAATCACTATGGTAGGCAGGGTTTCTTTTTCTCCAGTTAGACCAAGAACTGGAACTGTCTTGGGCCTCTTATTGTGCAACTGGAACTCTTCGCATGATACCTCTGTGACAGGTGAAGATAAATCTTGTCAAGGCATTTTTTCCTTAGGGACCTGTGGCGTGGTCATTGGTGGCACAGTGGTCGGGGGAACCTGCTATTCCACTTCGACCAAGGTGTCAGGCACCCATACTTTTTGATTGGCGAATTTTTCAATTTCGGACATGGACACATGAACATATGGGATGTTATTGTTCTTCACCCTCATCTTTGAGATGATCCCATAAGGATCATAGTGCCATGGGAAGCTCATAAATAACTTCATTTATTTCAACATCCTGTCAGCTTCTTCCCCAGTGCCCCAACTCTTGCAGATGAAAGAGCCAATCTTTCCCTTGATTCGAAGCTGTTTCTTTTTCTTGAATGATACAAAATGGATATCATTTGAATTCATAATCTACCTTATGTATTCTAAAGAAAAGATTCTGACGGGAAAATATTTGGGCGGCTTATACGGCGCCAAATCTCAACTATACAATCTGATCTCGGTATGGTTTTGATATAGGTACCAATCCTCAGTCTTTGTGTTGTACAAGAGATGCAAGATTCTCTGGACTTTGTCATTTATTCGAGGCTCGGGCCTGCCGCTCAGCATGCTTACCACAGGGTGGTAGAACATATCGATGAATGCCTTGAAGCTATATTCTATGGAGTTATGCTTTAGAAAAGAGGTCCACACTGTGAATGCCTGAGGTTTACCATCTGCATCCATCTTCTGCATTGAAAATGCAAGCTTATCCACTTGGAAAAAGATGAACAAGTAGGCTAATATTGATGAATATCTGAACATGCCTTTTGTGCCGAAATTCATGAATTGTTCGTGAATATTGTCTGCTAAGAAGGTGCTAAAATTAAACTGGATGGTGGGCTTTTCATCGGTGGAGAAAATGGATAGAAAACCCAGAATGGGCTCATCTACTCATTGGTGGGAATAGTACCCTAGAAACGCACAAAGGGAAGAAATGACCTGGTTTCCCTTAGTGGAGAACATGGACGATGGGTAAGGTTGATTTGTGGAAGGGAATTGAGTGGAGGTGGGAAGGAACAACTCAAATATTTGAGCTCTTTGGCAAAAATTCATTTTCTAATACAATTCGGTGAGGATTTCCAGGTTAAAGGGGGACGCAGAGTTGGATTGGGGAATTTGCATCATCTGGTCTATGGCTTCGGGTGTGATGAGGAACAGGATGTCTCTGAAAGAGGAGACGACAGCTCTCTGTTCAGGAATATAGTGAGCTTGACATTTAAGCATGAACTCGGGAAAATGGTGGATCTGGGGAAAGAGGTACAGGGGTAAATTGGACTCCCAGAGTCCAATTTCATCGCTCTGGTCCAGGAAAACTTCCCTGAGCCATGACTGGAGGTCTGAGAAATCGAAATCACATTTGGTATCTTCTATCAACCTGTCTTTGTCGACCAGTGGGATCTTGTCGAGGTCGATAGGAGGTGGGAGAAACATATTCTCTTCTCCTTCTGCTTGTCTGGGCTTTGACGCCATTTCTACAACAATACCTGCAATAATCACAAAGTTAGTGGGGTCGAATGACTGTGGATGAAGGCGATGGGATGTAACGGAGGATCAAGTGATGAGTTTCTCTGCTGCGACGAGTGAACAATGAAAGTAGGGGAACAATGGTAGTTTTATTTAAAAATGGGGTCGGTTGGGTGCGGGAGATAGATCAGCTGGATAACGGATAGGTTATACAGTAATAAATGGACAACGGGTCATTTGGGGGTGAGATGGAAGGTGACGGTGGCTGAAAGATACATACGGGTGATGTGGTGGCTAGGGATTGGAGGTAAAAGTCATAATAAGGGGCTTTCCATGAGTGAAAGGGGGGTGGGGACTGACAACAATTATGGGATGTGACTTACTTGGGAACAAGTGGAACAAGTGGAAGGTGACATCCATAAGTGACGCGGGGTTTGTCAGATAGCAGATGGTGACAGGACTTCGGGACTAATAGATTTATTCCACATAATACAAGGGACCCGCCAGAGGGAGATAACCATTCCAGACCCCCCCCCTTCGGTTAAAAACAGATCATCCGGGGGGGGGGTCCGAAAACCATTTTGTGTCATTGATCAGTGTGCTCGTTTCCTAGCCGTAGATCTTAGCGTGCCTTTTATCATTCATTCTGTACCCCCTCCCCTTCCATTAAATGTTGAACGGAAGGGGGGGGTCCGAAATCCAATATGAATCATCGATTTAAGCACTCATCCCTGGGCCATCCAGATGCGTGCAAATGTTATCAATGATTTTGGACCCCCCCGGCTAAAAGCAGAATGGTCGGGGGGGTATGAAATGCTCTGTGAATCGTAGATCTGGGTGCCA
>ML872927.1:6420-25855 GCA_009831015.1 Picea engelmannii
CATGAATGACCTTTTTATTTCCTGGAAACAAAGATATGTTGGCAGCTTCAAAAACAAAAAATAGTTTACTCTTCTCTAGAGACAAATTCCCAAATTCATCTGTTGGGAACTTTGGTTAGCTCACAATCAAGCCATTTTCCGTGAGAAGCTTCCCCTAGTGCACAACATCTTCGCTAAAAATTTTGGATTAGTGGCAGAATTTTTCAAGACCAAATCAATTGGATTCAATATTCCCGGTATCTTGGAACAAAGTGAAGAAGAGTGGGTTAATTACATTCGGGGACCCCCAACTACACCCCCCATTCCCCCTAGGCTAAAACCCAAAAGGCAAGAATGGCAGCTGCATCTCAACAATAACGACTTCTCCCACTAGCAAAGGAAACAACATACCTCCCTTCTTTTCTTTGATGGAGCAACAACAGGTAACCAAGGGGTGGCAGGTGCGAGGGGAGTCATCTATGATACCGATGGACAAAAAGTAGATTATTTTTCTTGGGTTTTGGGGAAAACAACCAACAACAAAGAAGATACCATAGCAGTATACATGGGGATAAAACTAGACCACGAACGAAGTATCCAAACTCTAACAGTGATAGGGGACTCCAAAATAGTTATAAAGGAGCTTCAGGGTCTCTCAACCTCAACAAATCACCCACCCAATACCCTAAACATCACTTCACTAGCTTACGCTTCTTCCATACTCTCCATGCTCAGAACACTGAGGCAGATAACCTAGCTAAAGTGGAAAAATCCCTAGAACAGAGCCATCTAATCATCAACCAAGTCTCCTCTTATGACTGGCTACCTTAACTGTTCCTTTTCAAACATTCTCTCACCCACAATTAAGAACTACTTCATCCAACCCTCTCTTTCTACCCTAACCCCACCTCCCTCTTGCCCTCCTCACCTCCCCCCCCCTCGCATCCCTCCNGCAGCCCCCCCTATCATCCCATGTGCCTTCTACTCTCCTCCACATGTCCTTTCTCATTCATCATTCACTCTCCCTTGTATCTAGGGATATTCACTTACATTCCATGATGACCAGCCAAAATCCTATCTTGTAACCTTTGTCCTCTCATCCCGCGCGAAGTCACTTCTGCTCGTGGGCGATAATGGCTCCCATTGCCTTCAATGGATTGTTGTTTAAATACTCATGGTTGTTGTGGATTTCTCTCAATTTCTTCATTTGGTTCATTAGATCGCTCTTCCTTCACCCATGTTTGTTTTTCTCCTCTGTTATTTCCGTTCGCACCCTTCTCTCTTTCAGTCTCTGCTTAACCTATTTTCTCAACGCCTACTCGCCTTCTCTACTCCTAAACCTTCACACCAGCATGTGGTGGAGGTCAAGAGCACCATGCTCCTGCCTGAATTGCATCTCAAAAGAGCTTCGAGAGAAATTTCTAACACTCTGAATAGACTGTAGGAGGATTGAGGAGCGTACAGACTCACAACATCAAGAACTTCAACATGAAAATCGGGGGATACGTGAGGATTTGGCAGGCCTTCATACATAATTGCAGCAACAGGAAATCTGCCACAATCAAGAACTTGCGATAGTTTTAAGGGGAGTCAATAGAAACACAATATAGCTTGGGGTTTTCACCCAGCAATTGGAAAATCCACAACAACTAGCGAACTCAGTTGGCACTAGCGAGTCTCAGCTCCCTTCTTCTTTTCACTTTATAGCCAGTAATGATCATCATGTGGTTCCCACATATCCAATATTCATAGACCGCCACTATGCAGAGGAGAACCCAGACTGCCACTACGCAGAGGAGAACACAGCAGAGTCGAATCTAAAAGCTCAATCAGTGGAACATCAGGAAGATTTCGGGCAGCCTCAAAACTATTAATCAGGTCTTATATGAAATGTAAATTTTTGTTTTTGTTAAATGTGTATATCGCCATTTTTACATGGAAGAACTGTAGCTCATATGGACAAACTGATATAGTTTTCTTAGACCTCCATAGACAATTAATCTCCTTAAGAAGCAGTAGAGGTGTTCACACCCTACCACATGTATTTTTTGAAATTTTGCTGCTATCTTTTTAATACAAAAACCTCCAACCGTTTCTATTAAAAAAAAAAATTATTAAAATTTCTATAACTCAATTGGGATTAGCTCAGGTGGTTGGGAGGAATGATTATCATCCTCCCCATTCACGTTGAATTCCCACAAGTGACATGTTGATCTCTTGATGAGTATATTGTTGTAATGGCCTTGAGCCCTATGTTTACAAAGCCTCTAGCTTCTACAGAATCTAGTTTAATCTCATCCTCGAAATGAGAGAAAGCACCCGATAGGTTTCCTAAGTATATATTTCTCCAAAAAAAATAAAAAATAAAAATAATTGTTATATGTCATTTATTTTTCAAAGTTTTGTTTGTAATCGAAATATATATTGTTAATTAATTTAAGATGCCATACATTTTAAATGTTGTGTACAATATTTTTTTAACATGTTTTTTCTCTTTAGTTCAATGAATAGTTGATCACTGTAGCTAAATAACACTATTTTTAAACAATTTAAAATTATATATATTTATTTAAAATCTAGTTATAAATAAAAGCATATGCTTTTTAGAAGTTTTTTTTGTTTATAATACAATGTCAAATAAAGAATTTTTATGGTCAAAATTGGAAGAAAAAAATCATTGACATTTTTTCACAATTTTTTTCCATATTTTTATAGATTTCATGTATAAAATTAACAATATTTGTCTCTGAGGTGTAGGACAGTCGGTGATGGAGTGTGTTGTTAAGGCACTCCGTGACGTTAAAGTCATTGGTTCGAAACCTGCCAGGACAAAAAATCCACCCATGTTAAGGGTTGGTGTGGCTCAGGTCAGGTGCGATCCCTGGGTGATTTTGACAGCTTAGATGCCCCTAATTCACAGTTTCTCAGCCACAGGTTAGTCCCACAAGTCATAGACAAACTAACAAACAAAAAAAAAACAATATTTAATGTGTTTTTTTCCATGAAAAAAATCACAATTTCATTAATATAAATAAAATTACATTTGGTAGATGCTTAGTAAGCATTTCATCAAGCAGCGAGGAATGAGGGTTCGACTCACGTACTACTGTTCTTTCGAGCTTACATGTATAATTCCTATTGATCTGGTCAGTAATATACAAAGCCTACAGTTATCATAATATATCATCTTGGTAATATCCATCCATACAGTATGTGTAATAATATATTTAACAGGTTATCTACAATAAGAAACAAATCATGAGTTTTAGAAATGAGTCAAAAAATAAAGAAAAAAGTTTGATATATATCCAAGTAATCACAGAAAAGTGGTTGAATTTGAAGATTCAGATATGATGCCCCCATACTCTTCCCAGATCTTCCAATATCCTGGATTCAATCCAAAACCCTCTTTTGAGAGTCCATCTGCTTGCATGTTGCATTCCCTATATATATACTGAAATGAGATGGAAAGGAAAACATTTTTATGAATGTTGATATCATCATAAACTAACTTCAATTTAATATTATCATAGGTATATTCACCTCTTATCCATTCTATAACGACTTGGGAATCCTCAAAAACCTGCACTTTCCTCGCACCAATGTTCCATGCTAATCTAAGTGCAAGCTTGAGTGACATTAACTCTGCTATGTTATTTGAGCATGATCTGATCCCCATTTTAAATTTTGACCAATGGATATCATATAGGAACATTGTGCCACCTGAACCACACATAGAAGGATTCCCCTATGTTGCATCATCAAAATATAACTAGGCCCATGTCTTGTCGATAACTTCTTCTTCAGGGATTCTAGGATCTTTTATAGGTTTGCATTGTTTATAGCTATTTAGTATGTTTACAGCTTGCAAGGCACACCAAAAAGGATGAATCCTCTGGTCCTAGAACAAGATTTGGTTCCTTGATAACCAGATATCCCATGTAGCAATGAGAGGCAAATCATGATATTCCTTAGTATTGTTATTTTCCTCCCAAAATTTTAGACAACCTTCAAATGTATCACCTTGCCAGAAATTGCTAGAGCCCACCAAAACAGCTAGTTCCTTCTATACTTGTTTACTATATGATAAATGTATGAGCATGTGGTTTATATTCCATCAATTTTCTTTAAAAAGAAAGCACCATCCAGGTCCGCAGTTATTTTTCTTTTGAAGGTTATCCCAGGTGAGGACCTTGTTCTTCAAAGAAATCCACATAAATATGTTCTTTTTTAATGGCCATTGGTATTTTCATATTCTCTTCCACCACCATACAGGATCCTCCATGTTTTCATCTTCAAATAACAAAACATTTAATGTTGTTTCCCTAAAGTAACAATTCACATAAATATGAAATCCAAAAAGTAAGCTAGATAATATGGTAAAGAACATATTAAAAAGATTTACCATGAAACAACGATATATAGATATTAATGTAAAATCTCAATGTCCAAAACATTACAAATATAACTCATTAATAATATGTCAAATGGAACATTTTCTTCAAGAACATATTAAACCAATCAATGATACAGAATATGCCAAATTCATCATTTTCAAAAGGTAGATTGTCATTTTTAGGAGCTTGACTTTTTCTTGGATATTATTTTGTTTTTCTATTGGATTTTTAATGTTTGCAAGTTGTTCATAGTGACTATTTATAAACAACATTTTCTTAAAGAACATCTTAAAACCAATCAACGATATTGAATATGCCAAATTCATCGTTTTCAATAGGTAGATTGTCATTTTTAGGAGCTTGACTTATGTTTTGGATATTATTTTCTTAAAGAACATGTTAAAACCAATCATTGATATTGAATATGTCAAATTCATCGTTTTCAATAGGTTGATTATCATTTTTAGGAGGTTGACTTTTGTTTTGGATATTATTCTATTTTTTTATTGGGTCTGTTATGTTTGCAAGTTGTCCAATGTCATTGTTTCTAAACAACTCTTTGAATAGTGATTAAGGCTCCTTTGAAGTTTTTTCTACATGTGATGCACTAAAATAAAATTTCATCAAACTAACTTATTACATTTAAAACAATCATAATATATATATATATATATATATATATATATATATATATATATAGTCAAAGACAAAAACATTAAAAAAAGAAAAACAATAATTTTAAATACATTTTAAAAAATAACACATAAAAAAATCTAACAAAATTAAAAAAAAATAAAACAATTTTTTTTTAACAAACTAGAATTAAAAAATTAAAAATAAAAAATAAAAAAACAAACCAAAAGAAAATTAAAGGGAGGGAGGAGTGAGGTAGGTAGGGGTGGTTCTCAAGATCACCTCTCCCCTTGAGATATGCTTTTTTAAATTAAATTATGTTTTTTTCTATGCTTTCATTAGGTTTTTTTTAATGATTGAATATTTCGTATGATCTAAACCATAACGATAAATGTTTTATTTTTAATTTTTTGAATGTATTGTGATTGGAGGGGTAAATTACCCCTAAAGGAGTCAACATTTTGAGGTTGATTTTATGGTTTTGCTTGCGACAGTATCGATCTTTTAAGCAATCGAATAAAAATGTTGCAACTTTAAGCCCGAATAAAAAGCAGGTGCCACTAGTAAGACCATTTTTTGATTCAAGGGTTTATTTTAAGATTTTGGTTGCAATGATATTGGATATTTAGACCATAGTTTCAAAAATGTTGCAATTTAAAGCTCAAAAATAAGGGGGGTGGTACTGGCGGCACCATTTTATAATTTGAGTGTTGGTTTTAAGGTTTTGGTGACAATTATAGAAGTTGCAAAGGTCATTCTTTCAAACAATTTGTAAATTTAAACCCCCAAAAAAGGTGCATCGGTTTTCAATTTGGGGGTTGATTTTAAGGTTGTGTTAGCAAAATTACAACTTTTTAAGACTATGGTTGCAAAAGAATGTCATTTTAACTAAAAAATGTGTTATAAGTAACACCATTTTTTTATGAGAGTTGATTTTAGTGTTTTTGATGCCAAAATATGGGGTTTTAGAGCTAGAGTTCTTGTTTTGAGGTCATAGTTCTTGTCAAGTCAGCAACTATGTTATGAGGATTTTGATCAACATGATTTGTCTTTTCATTTTTATATGGAGGAGTTGGTTCGATATGAACACCCTATTGAGATATTATTATAGTAGGGAGAACATCTTTTGGTTCAATCAAAAGATGATCTTCTCAAATTTTGGTAATGATTCTACAACCCAATTTTGTTCTTCAAGTTGATTTTCGGTTGAATCATTGATTTCATGTTGGATGCAATTATAATTGAATTTAATTGAGGATGGTACATATATTTCATAAGGTAGTTTAGAATTTTTTTAGTATTTTTGCTTTCTTCTTATTCACTAATGACCAACCAGGTTATGAGTTTCAGTGAGAATACTTGTTTGTTTGACAATCTAGTATATGAAAACTTATTTCCATTTTGGTAGAATTAATGAATGGCTTAAATGGATGTATGGCTATGTTGATCTTACATTTAGGATCAATCACTTATCTACATGGATATATTGGTTGTTGGAATATGTTAATCGTTATAGGTCAAGTTGTATGATCTATGATCATTGAGAGAGAGAGAGAGAGAGAGAGAGATCTAAGTTTTTTAGTAGGTTAGTAAGTCACAATTTTTTCCATTTTTGAGTTATTAGGTGGGTTGAGTCATGTTTTGTCCTTACCCTTTTCATTAGGTGAAAGTTTAATTTTGGCTTCTGAACTTTTTAGGATTTATTTCCCAATATCTACTTTCATGTTTTGTCAAGTTAAGATTTGGGAGGTGGTTTTAGGTTATTCAGGTTTTTATTTCAAATTGTTGTACTTTTAATTTATCAAAACATGTATTTGCTTTATGTTGAGTCAAAAAATAAAGTCATCAAAATAAATTATTGAGTTCTATTTTGATATACTTTCATGGAATTAGTGTCATAATAGCTTGGATGGGGATCCAAAAGTTTTGTCTTTGATCCATATGTCTTGTTGGTTGTATGTTAAATTTTGAGACAAAAGAGTCAAGTCAGGTTTGAAATTCAATACTTTGGAGTTTCATCATATATGTGCCTTATTTTTTTACATATTTTGTTGTCGCATTGGTTGGAAGGATTTTTCATCACTTGTATCTCCTTACTAGTTAAGCTCATCAGCGGTATAGTATTAGTCTATGACTATTAGTATTTGATATCTCTCGTATCATGTCTAATCTTGGGGTACTTTCATGTCGTTATTTTCTTCTTTTTGATCTCTTCTTCTTTCTTTGGACTTACTTTTTATAGGAGAGAGAAGGCTTGGACTTGACTTATTTTTCATCAGTGTGAATCCCCCAAAAATAGTAATACTAGTAGTAGTTGTAATACAAAGTAGAACCTTTCCTCCCATCAATCTATCTCATGAAGGTCTTATTCTAAAAACTCTTTCTCATTGAGAGATGGAGTTAAATAAATTAGAAAGGTTAGAAGTAATAATAGTAGCAATAGTATAGGTGAACATCTAGATATGTTCTAGGCACAATAAAGGAATGGTGGTACTTAATTATATATGAGCATGTGGTAGTGTAGATGGGGTTCCACCCAATGGGTCTTCCACTATGAACTTTGGGACATTTTTTTGTGGGGGTTGATCTAGAAGATGAGTACCTTTTGGTTTCCACAAGCCTTACTAGCAGTCTACCTCTCATTCAAGAAATATTTTCCTTATTGAGTTCAGACTACTTGATTTTGTTCATTGTTCGAATTCAAATAGTTCATTCACTTTAATAGGATTATACTTATACCTTATATCCCATTAACATTATTGGTGGGTTACCTCATGTTTAGCAGGAATTGGCATTAGTGGTTTATAACTAGATAGTTTCTCCCATAGTTGAAAACGACTCATTATCCCATTGTGGATATATGTACATGATGATAGTTGTAGGTTGTAGTTATTTGGGCGTGTGATAGCTTCTACTGAACATATCTTCGAAGCTTTCATATGCAAGACCTAATTCATAGGGATTTCGTATGGTCTTAGGTTATAGGTCTTCTTCTAGATTTCTAGGATTCTCAATTTACCATAATGGGATTCTTTCCCCAATTGGAGCCAATGTTAGCACCTACATTGGATTTCTTTAAAATCCAAACAAAATGCCTATATTTTTTGTTTGTGAGTATATTGCAGGATGGATTGGCTTGTTGGTCCATTGATGATTCCTAGATTTCCTTTCAGACATGCACATGTCACATGTTTTGGTTACTCAAGGATAAATGGTTGGATAGGTTCTTGAATGAGTTACATCACAGGTATAGGTGGAGATGTGATTCAGTGGTAGTAAGTATCAACCCATACTTGCATGGTTTCTTGCAACATTTTGAGAAAGTATGGGAATTCAAAGACCCAAAAGGGTAGGATCATGATGGTTTCCTATAGTTTCCTGATTTCAAGATCCATGATCTTGACTTTTCATATTTATTGGAAGTCATATTTTTCATTATTTGATTATGATTTGGATACCCTTTGGAAATATCTGCATGGGGTTCGTTTTTTAAGAAAATCCAAGAAGTTATTATATTTAGAAAATTTTTAGAGTGGACTGATTGGCAAGTTGATTACATATTTAGGGACCCAATCGAGAGATATTCTTATGGTTCAATTTTGGGTATCTATTATTCATTGATTATCTAATCCAATCTCTATTTAGAACCAAACAAAGGAATTATTGACATATCTCATTTTGGTAACTAGATCTACACCAGATATACAAATTATAAGGAAACCATGTATCAAAGTGAACACTTGAGCCTCCAATACTATAGTATTCAAATGAAATGAATGGCCTATCTATACTCAAGGTGTAACCCACCGACAACCCACCATTGGAGTACAATGAGAGAAAGGATGGAAAGGGTCTAAGATAGAAAAAAAGTGAGCATTGTTGAAACAATGAGTAACGATTGTTCATTCTTGGAAGGAAGGGTTAGTGTAGGGAATTCTTGGTAATGAGGGAATCTAGTGGGAAAAACTTTGGGATGGACGTTAGGTGAAGGATAGGAGGTAACATCTTCCAAGAAGTTCATTTTTATTCATGAAGGTTGGATAGGATATTTTTCTTGGGAAGGGAAGGGATAATGCACCTTGGTAATGCATGAAACTACTAGATACAATATTTTTATTGGGAAGGGTAGGATAAGGGCTAAAGGAGATTTTATGTATTTCCTTCCTTGGTTAGAGACCATTAACCTTCACTTGGTTAGAGATTATTTACGATAGATTCAATGATATTCAAGGAGTATTGACCACCATAAGATGCCAGATAAAAGAGAGAATGAGGTTTCTTATTATCCTACTCCTTCTAAGGAAAAATCATCCACTTAAAAAGTGGACTTTTGGGTTATTTTTAGAAAGCTATCTAAAATTTTGGGTACCCAATATGGGGAGAAACATCAGTGTCTGATTTCAATCCATTCTAAGTACTTTAAAAATTTAGGGATCAGATGCATTTTGGCATGGTCAAGTGGTAAGATTTGATTTCTTTTAATGGTTTAGTGGAATTCTTTTTGGTTCAATGTAGTTTAGTTTGTTGGAATCCTAAAAATTGCTAAGTTTGTTGAATTTTTATTTTTTATTCGAAGTGAAATTATATTTTCTTCATGTGATGTTCATTGAGGTTCGAACCCCTCTCATACATCTTGGAATGATTAATGATATCACAAAGTTAAGTAAAATAATAGGAAGGAAAATATAAATAAATTGAAAATGGTTACTTTAAGAATTTTATATTATCATTCTAGGTTGGGTTATGTGTCAAGCAATACTCTACTAGAGATTGAAAGAGTGCACACTAGTCCCATGCCTAATTTAGAATGCATGCAAGTTATTATTCTAGAAATAATTCAATTTGGATCCTATTGTTTCATGATTACTATTTATTGCAAAAAGAGGATGATATTTTGGATAGTGAAATGTGCCCTAGATGAATATTACTAATTATGAGAGAGTGCACTTTAGGGAAGGTACTTGTGGGAAATTGTATAAGGATAAGGTTGTTGTATTAGGAGGAGGGTTCCCTTTTGGATACATATTTAGCATGCACTTGTTCTATTTTGACCATAGAGGAGGAGTGTTATACTTGGAGGTATCTATTATTATCTCTTTCAATTGAGAGAGAGTAGCAAGATACAAAATAAAACTACCTCTTAGGCTTGAATCAATATGTGACTCTTCAAGATTAAATAAAGGAATTAAAATCTATAAAATATAAGAGTGAATGGATCTTTATATGGGGTTATGTAACTTCCAAATTACACCTAACTATACTCTTCAATGTTACACAGAAAAGCCAGGGAAAAACCCCTTAAAAACCCATTTTTTACACATGGAAGAGGAAATGGGTGCCTACAGGAAATTTACACATGAATCCTTAAGGAAACATACACACAAGTGTGGGTTGTCCTCTTGTGAGGTGTGCACACCTAAAAATCCATGTGGGTTTCCCTTCTATAGGGCACACACAACTCTGTAACTCCCTATAAAAAAATTCCCAAAACATTTCACAAGTATTCAAATAGGATGAGGTCTTCTATATGGGTTTAGGATAATTACATGAAACACCTAATAACACTATGCAATCATTTAACTCTTCCCAAACAATGATACTTAATTGATTAAACCTAGGGAAACCAAACCCTAAAAAGGGGAATTTCTGAACAAGGAATATAAAAGAACTCTTCCCAAATAAACATACCTTTTTCAAATGGCAATAGATATCCTTCTTGTTTTATCTTCACCTCCTCACTTTCTCCCAAAATATTTCTCCAAGTTTCTCTTATGACAATTAATTTTAGTTTACTGGTTAACCTCCCTATCATATCCGAAGGGTACTCTTCTCTTTGAACCCCCAAGATATAAGGGTTAAATGAAGGTGTGTATAAGCTAGAAAATCTAAAAGGGCTTTCCCACTTCACCAATAGATTGTGCAACTACCCATGAGCTATGGAGAACCCACTTCTAGAAAAAACCTGACCATGATTTTCAAAGTTAAAGATAAAATTTCCACCATTTCACCATGAATTTTTTTATCATTAGAACAACCATCCAACATTAGGGAGCATAAGGTGCCTTCCAAGGTCACCTTCCTAGGTACCATCTCCCTTATCTATTTTCCAAATAGATTTTATATTATTTATATGGTTTGCATACCTATGAAATAATTTTGTGTTCTCATCCATCACTTGTAGCCATAATTCACTACTCTTAAGTCTCCATTATTTTCCTTTTTCCAAAAGAATGATCCTCCTTTTATCTTCTAACGACTTTACTTCAATTTTGTGTTCCTCGCTCAAATACCCAAAGCCTTATCTATTGTAGATTACCTCCAAGGCTTCCTATACTTCTTTGAGAATCCTATCATCTTTCATCTTTTTGTCCCTTTCCCAATTAGCAACCACGTTTTTTTTCTCTTTTAAGTTTTGGTGAAATTAAATTTGAGCGAATTCTTGTAGATTATCATTGTAATATTTCGAAATAGATTTTATTTTTTCCTCAAAATCCTTCGTCATCATCCACCCTCAATTTAGTTTGAATGGGTTGGAAAGTTTCTCTATTGCAAGGGCCACTTCTAACACCATAGGATATGATCAAATTCCCCCCTAGTGGTGGCCCATTGTTTGATCCTTATGACTTTATCTAGAAAGGATTTAGAGATTAAAATTATCTCGAGCCTCTTAGAAATTCTAGCTTCCCCGACTCTCTTGTTACTCCAAGTGGGAGATATTTTAGAAGTTTCAAAATCCAAAATACCAATTTATTCCAATTTTCTAATGAAATAAACAAAGAGAGGATCAAATTAGGAAACTGGGCCCCATACATTTGATGTTTTTAAGGTGAAACTCAATTTACCCCTATCACAACCAATTTGTTTTCAAAAATCTATTCCAATTGTCCACCCTATCAATGTAAGGGTAAAAAAAAATCAACACTATGATATCTTTCCCCAAATACAGAGAGAAAAATGAGGTCCCTAGTCTTGTTAGAAATGCCCAAGAATTAGTGAGGTTCAAGGAGCATTTATTTCATCTGGTCACATTCCCACCCAACCTCCCAATGGAATCTATAAAATAGAAGTCCCAATTACTTAATAGTTTAGAGAGTTCTTGATTGATTCTCTACCCATTTGAGATTGTCTCTTGTAATGGAATAATAGAAGGTTTGATCATATCAAATAATCTCTTTACTGGAAACTAATTTGAGGGGTTGTCCAACCCTCTACACTTGATGATTAGAAAAATCATTTGGAACCATTGACTAGAGTATTTTCTCTAAGAGCCCCAAATCAAGGGCAGTTGTTTCCTACACATGACTTCAAAAGATACTTTTTGTGGAAATAGACATGAAGTATTTACTTCCCCTTTGATTGGATTTGGGTACTTTCTCTTCAAAAAAAATGTAATCCCCTCGCCACCTTTCCTAGAAATTTGAGGGTGTCTTTTCTTCTAGGTATTAAATTGTACTTGACCAGTTCTAGGGGATTTTAGTCCTAGGTACCTTTTCCATGTAGAGTATAGTGCATAATAATGTTTTCAAAGGGACCTTTTGGTGTTTTTATAGCATCCAAACACTCTATTATTCTAGGTATAGGTATAAGGTCCAGTGGGTTGGGATATTTTATACTAGAAAAACTAGGTAGAAAATCACTCATGGATTCTAGTCCTTTGGACCTAGCTTCATTTCACCATGTCCCCAAAACAAAATTTTATGAAGAAAAACTCGTATGCATGGATTGATATTGATGGGTCTTACCCGAAATTTCCGTATTCTCCTTTTTGTTGACTGCTTTTAGGTTAGGCTCTTTGACTTATCTAGTGCTTGAATTCTGAAAATTTTCTACCATAGGTATTGTTCTAAGACCATCCAAATTCGCTCGAACCCCTACATCTTCTTTCATACTTGTAATCTGGACTGTTTCCAATTCCAATGTATATCGGCCTCTTGGATGCTTCCTTGGAACCCAATTCTTCCACATACTCGGGTAATTGAATTATGCAACAAGGAGTTCGTAATAGTGGAAACATAAACACCTAAATGGAATCCCTTCATTGTCTAGATTGAGACAGAAGAGGTCGATTCCCCTTCTGATATCCATCAATTATGCCATACTTTTTCTCACTTCCAACCCTACCAAGATTCGTGCCATACCATCGTACCTGTTGTTCCTAAGATTTACTCTAGGCTCATAGAATAATGTCAGGCATCCAAAATTTAAAAGATTTACTTTTATAATGATTTTATACCTTCACTTTTAAGATGAAACTTCAAATAAATTTAATGATTAGAAAACACATAGGCATTATCTCTTTCTTTGAGTTTTTTATAAATATTGAGGAGATGAAAAGTAAAAATGATTAACAAAATTGTCAAATAAAGTAAGGTATCCAATACTGATAAATATTACCTTATCCGCAATAGAGGAATCATGAAGAATAAGTCTTAAAATATGAATAGAAATGAGGAGAACCACACATATACAAGTCTTATTTTACTTATAGTAATAACAGAGGAAAATTTGTAGTTGAACAAACTTCCAATTATATGGACCATAGTAGATGTATTACTAAATTGTAGTCTTTCAATCTTTAAGAACCATAGAATGAGGAAAAGGAGGTCATGAAAAGGCAATACACAGAGAGAACATAACTCAAGGAAATGAAATGTAGAATCTATATCTTCTCTTCGAAATTGGTATTAAGAAGGTTCTCTTTTACATTCGGCCAGAAGAAGCCATGAATACATCTCTAATCTTCTTATTTATACAAAAATCATCTTAACCAAAAGTGGTTAGACTTTCCACATTCTTAGATCTCAAAATAGAATGCAATCTAAACTAAAAATATATTACAAATATTTTGAACATCTTCTGAGATTTCCTTCGCTTGCTTGCAATTCATTCATCCTCAATTTGCTCGTGGATGCACTTGGATTTTGTTGATCCTTAAATTGTGCATGTTAATCCAATAATGCAATAACAAACTTGGAGGGTTCAATATTTGCATTTAATTCAAACGAAAAATATTTTTTATGCACCAATGGTAGATTTCTTTGAATTTGTACTACTTCCTGTTGAGTGATCTGATGTTGTAAACTTAGTTTCACCAGAAGATCATTTAAGATTTGTAAATCAAAATGATTGACCTGTAGTATATCATTTTGTATCCTCTCTCTACTTTTCTTCAGATCTTATCTATTATTTTCAATCTCGTCTTTCCCAAGTGTAGAACGAATACCAATGACATCAATTTCTTCCATTTCTAGATCTATAGCTAAAAATGAATCAAGACAAGCATCCTTGGCCTCTTTAGCTAACCTTTTACTTTCTTTAAGATTGTTTTCACAGGTCTTTAAAGCTATTTCTCCTTTTATTTGCTTAAATTATGAAAAAAGGGACAAGTGTTGGTACATTGAGATTTTTCCTCCGCACTATAAATTTCTGAAATTTGGATCTGGCCATAGAAGTTTCCTTCTCTTTGTCATCAATAATCTGTAAACAATTATTGATTACCTGATAATGTTTTTGGATGGTATCCAAACTTTCATACAAGTTCTGTTGAACAATATGCAACCTCTCATTTATCTTTGATGCTTGTTTCTTGAAGGAAGAAATATCAATTATTGTGTTCTCGATTGTGGTTATTCGAGCTTGTAATTGATTTATTAATGTATCTCTCTAGGACACCATGTTACTCAAGTGCTGATTTTGAAAACTTAATTTCAATTTTTCCTCTAATTGTTTAATCTGCTTCTCAAAACCCTGTATGACTTGGCTTATATCCAAATTGATTCTTTCTCTGGAAGAAACTTCCATCTGTTTCATATCATTATGCAATTGTTCAATCCAAAGATTATTTTGGTCAAGTTGTTTTCTCAAATTATCCACTGACCATAAGTTAGCAGTTGCAAATGCTCCCAATGAGTCTGCTACCTCTTTTGTGAATTAAGGGTCACTTTATCCTTGTCCATCATATATCATTCTTTGTTTTTTGGGGTTTCCTCCCTCTTTCGGTTGATATTCTCTTCGTATGATAGCCTTCCTTTTCTCGTTGAAAAAGAAATATGATGAAGGCATATCTTAAGATTCAATAGGTGTCGGGTCATCTATATTCATAACCTATGAATGAGGTAAATCAAAACTTGTTGCTAGGGGAGTCAAAGATGGTATGGGAGAAGTAAGTGTAGTAGATTCCCCTTGATTTGTGACATATTTCACAGGAGTTTTAGTGTTTGACAATAATAGAGGAAAATTATGCCCATGTTTCATAAAAGCTTCAAATAATGTTAATAATTCCTAATCACTTTTACCTGGTATGGATATCCATGTAATTATTGCATCCTTGGACAATGTTTTTGGTGTCCTTTCCACTTCTTTAGTTTTTTCCTCAGGAAAGTTATGTTGATTGAGATTTGATGATTGTGCCACCTATGAAGTTGGATTAATCCTTTGTTTTTTTTACAAGATTTTAGGTAAATTGTTCCTTATGTGCTTTTGAAATCTGAGAAAACCTAACGGTTGTTCTTGAGGAAGACTTTGAAATATGGATATAACCTCATCACATGATCTAACTCCTCTGGAAACCTCGTCATAAGGTGAATCTTCATAGATGTATTTGTTCATGTTAAATTGAGCCAAATTATTTTCTACCACCCTATGTGGATCATGCTTCTTGAATTCAATGTAAACTAACTTAATATCGTCTAATCTCGAAGCCTCTACCTTAGAATTTCCAAAATATGATAATGAGAATATACTAACCTTGATAGGAAAGGATGGCCAAAATATTTTATGTGCGACCTTCAGTTCTTTGGTGATTCCTGTTGAAACTGTGTGATAGGATACTCCTATGCAAACAAGTCTGTCTGGTAGAAATCTGGGAAGAGCATGTGGATATGAAAAACAATCAAAAACTCTGATGTAAGAAAAACTTTCCTCAATGTACCAATCAGTAATAGCACCCAGATTCCCAATAATTTGTTTTGAAATTCTGGGAGGAGGTTGACCATAGATAATTTCACGGAATGGAATGACCACATTGTGACAAATCTCATAAAAATAATCCTTTTCATTTTACTCCCATAATTTAGAATGATAGAAATGTATAGGCTCAGTGACAGTCGAAGTCCAAATCCAATTCATAAGAGGAAATGGGGTTCTAAAACAAATTGCATCCATAATATATGCAGACATATAGAAGGGAGAATATTCTCTTTTGTATTTTTGAGTTCTATAATCCCTTATTTTTTTATCTAGGTTATTCGACAACATTTTTCCCCAATCAAAAGTATAACCCTCTGCAACTTCATGAATTATAGAAACCCACTCTATAGTAAAATGCATAGGATTTTTCTTTCTGAACATTCTACAAATCATCATGGTAGTATACATAATATGGGCATCACAAGAGGCTGTAGAGTATGTACCATGGCTATCAGTTTTGAATTTATTTTCATTTCCCCACCAGGTTTTCATTGTATCATGAACAATTATGTCGTATTATGTACATTCATCATCCTCAAACATCATTATAAATTATGCATTGTAAGTATATTTGGGGTTGGGACTTAATTTATACATTACTTGAATGTCCTCGGTTCAGAATGAGTCGACAATGGACTTTTGATTAATATAGAGGGTTCTAGTCAAGATATCCACACGCTCTAAGGCCCAGCTTATCATATCAGTATATGGCATCGGTTTCGGTCGAGTTGCAACTTTGTGAATTTCTAACTTATCCACCTATCTTAGCTTGCTTGAAATTGACTCATCTTCTCCTCTACTTGAATCATTCGAATAGAGGGAATTTACCTGCTCTTAAATTTCATAAAATGCTTCTATGATTTAATGATGTCCATAAGTCGAGCAGTAGTATCTGAAATAACGTATGAATTTGGGTTCGACTCCTCTACAAATGGAACTGGCTTCTTTCCTGCTTTACATGGTGCCATGATTTCCAAATATCAATGCTATCCCTCCTATGATAAGTAAAAATATGTTAGTCCAAACTATTGAATGCAAAAGTTTTGGATGCTAATGGAAAAATGATATGAATTTCAAAATGAATTTATTAAATAAAAATGTTAAAAACTAATTCTCTTTTCATTTAATCCATTGGCAGGGTAATCATGTCGAATCTGTCAAATTTATTACCTAACGGTCGTAAGATTTTCCAATATTTTACCTTAGACACGTTGAATACACCTTTAATGATCACAATTAACGAGGATAAGTTATTCCAGTGTTTCAACATTCAAGAGTTTTGAATGAGAAATGATACATATCTCTCGAAGGCCGAATTCACGGAGAAATTAACCATCCTTTAATTTCGAAGTTGTTTGCCAGATAATCCACAGTTGGTGTCATATTGTCATCGACGTTTAGAATCTGAATCGGGATTCATCATCAGGACTATTCGTCAATTGATTAGTCCTGATGATGAATCTCGATTCGGATTCAAAATGTCGATGACAATATCACAGCAACTGTGGATTATCTGGAAAACAACTTTGAAACTCCTCACCACAGAAATCTGAAAACAGTAACATCCTTTAATTTATTGTTTCATTTTAATTTATCACAGTTTATGGTCACTTTAAATTTAAGTGCTTCGGCACTACAGGACTCTAGAACTTCGAGGCTTCGTGAGTTTGCGTTAACGGTGCATAGACTTGTCTCGAAGGTTGAACTCGCGGAGTGATTACTTACCATTAATTACGCCTACTAAAACATGTTTTACCCATTAATCTTTGGCACTTTATCCTTTCGGTCATTCTGAAACTTCGGTGCTACGGCATTGTTTGATTTTTTTCTTGATTTGATCTTCCAGAGGACAATCTCTCGAAGTGATGTGGCAGTATGATGTCACTATTGATGACATGTCATAAAAATATGAGTGACATGTGTCACCCAAAATTGTGTGAATTATGTGACCAAGGGTGCCCAAAGTGAGTGCCACGTGTCACCACAAGTAAAGATTATCAGGTGGAATATTACACGTCAGATGATTAATTTTAAAATATTTTATGGGAATTCAGGTCTCCAGAGCTTTTTGACTTCAGGATTTTCAAGAATTTAAACATTTTGAGCTTGAACTTCTTAATCACGAAGTCTCGAAGTAAACTTCGTATTTCTTTGATGTTTAAACATTTTGCAATTCTGGAACTCTGAAGTTGTGAGAGTCGTCGATCTAGATGATTATCTAATTTTAACAGTTGGTACTTGATCCTCCTTGTCAAGATGTAATGAAAAAAAAATATTTTAGTCTAAGAAAGATATTCCTAAGTTTAAAATTTTATTTTGAAAAGAACAAAACAAAAAGGAATTTTGAAAAAAATATTTTTATTTGAAAATTCCATTTATGTTCTAACATAGTATGCATCTGGGGATTATGGCTCCCTGTGAGGCATGGAAGTACAGTAGACCGGTGCCTTTATTGGCTAAATAGAGTCATTATTGATTTCGTTTATTGATCTAAATGTTTTCTTTCTTTATTGAAATTTAACCATATATAGAAGTGATAAACATAACCATTTCTAAAAATATTAAAGCATACTTGGTGATTAATTTCAAGTTAGGCTAATAAGTGTTTTTTTTTCTTAAAATTGATTCCAAAATTATCCAGGATAATCAAAGTAAATTTAACAAAAATATCAAACTTCAATTGACTATGTTCTCTCTCAAGGTTATAAAGATGCAAAGTGTGTTTATTTAAGGAATCCCAATTGGTTCAGGATATAAATATTATTAAAAAAGAACTAAATAACATACTATATTATACAGATGTGTAATATATCCTTACATATGTCATAGATATTGATTCATTGCCAGCATGCATGTTCAGTACCCCATTGAAGTTATATATATCTCCCCTTATTGAATTTCCTTTCACCACTTCAAAAACAAGCCTTCATTTAACTGAGATGAGGGCAATCAATATATGAATTTCCTATCATTATCTCTATTTGGACAAGATGGGGGCAATCAATTTGTGAATTTCCTTTCACCATATGTCTTTGATTTTATTACTTTGAAGTGGGGACAATCAATTGTATCTAAGATACAAGGGATGGCATATGTCTTTGATCTGATGAAAAACAAGGTCTGTCTACAGTTTTAAGAATACTCTGAGATTGGTTTTCTTTCAATTCCATGTATACCTTCACCTATTGGTAAATTAAGAAGAATTTGTTTATTTTCAGGGATAAACCTTGAGAAAATTTGTCAGCTGAAATCTAATATTAGGGATAAATTTACTAGGATTAGCTTAAACATACTTTTTCAACTAAAATCAAGAAACATGAAAAATCTTCGCCCGACTTTTTTTTTAAATATGCTTTTAAGTTTTTAGTGTAGGCTAAGTTTTTTCATTTCTACAAAGACTAATATAATTGAAAACGAAGGGGAATTTTATTCGTAGAAAAAACTAGAGAGAGAGAGAG
>WSFP011454462.1:0-19435 GCA_009831015.1 Picea engelmannii
GTTTTCAGCTGAGGATTCATACGATTCTAAGTGTCACATGGCACCCCCGGTCTCAACACGTCACCTAAAATAACGTCATCTTCCACACAACACTACGGGTAATAGCCTTTCAGAAATATAATAAAGAGATAACTTGCAAATCCACGAAGCAACAAAATGCCAAAATATTAAACCTCAGTTAGTTAAGTTAATCTTGATCAAACGCTAGTTAGCAACTGCGCATTTCGAAGCTCCGACCTTTGCCATCCATCGCATTCTGAAATCCCGAAGTTTGAACCTACGAAACACTTCAAACTTAAACAAGGTTAATTAAAACTAAAAAAATAATTATCTAATGATTAATCATTTCGTGGTTTCGGGTTTCGAGAATTCTATATCGAGCTACTGTTAAAATCCCGAGGTCCGAATACCTGAAAACACTTAAATTTAAACACCATCAATTAATGTTTTAAACAAGATTATCTCGCAATTAACCTTCGCTAATTTGGGATTCAGGAAATTTCAAGCCTTTTTTCATCCAATGTTCCCGATCGCGAACCACCAATATTAATGGCATTAATCACAAATCAACGACAATGATTTCAATATAGATTGTAGATCACTGCCTAGATTTTCTCATTAAGGTAAATAAATTTATCGTCAGTAAAGGTATTCACAAATCAATATGCTTGAGGTGAATAAGAATATTTGAGTTTGAATTCCATTTTCATTCTCGCAGAATAACAAGTTTTAGCCATCTGAGAAGTTGATGCATTCCCCTGTAATAGGTAACCTAGTCCCGATTTCATCAATATCATGGCACCATGAAAAATGGCTAAAGAAGCTGGTGAAAGCACAAATCTAAACATAGATGTTCTGTCAGACACCTCATCGAGAGCCATAGATACTGTAAAATCTTGGACATAGGTGTTCAATATTCTAGAGCACGAGCTTATAAATTTCCCAGAGGATTCATGTGACGAAGTGAGCGAAACCCATGGAACTAAGCTCAGGGATATATCTCAGTCAAAGCTACACAAAATAGCCGTGTGGCCGAGGCTCATGCCGTATAACGACATGATAGGCTGGGCCCTGGAAAACATCCACATTTCAACCAGGAGAATTTACAACTCACTGAAGGTTGTTGTTGGGTCTTTTCGACCGGAACATATACAAGTGATGTATAAACTATCCCCTATTTTTAAATATAATTACAACACTACATTCATAATGGAGTTTGAGAAACAAGAGTGCACACAATATGAGAAAAGCTACCCTGATTTAATCAAGGACTTGTGGGGGCACCCAGAGAAATTCAGAGCCGACACTCACGACATGTATGCCACAACGTCGTTAGAATCCCATATGATTTATGTGGCTATGATGCTATGTAGGTTTTTCGGGAAGGAAGGAGATTTAGTATTGATGTATGACAACAAATCCTTTCAGCACCCAGGAAAGCTCATAATGCATTAGTTAGGATCATACGAAGTCAAAACTATCGCAGATGGAGGAGTTGTACACTTGAAAGACTTAGCAGACACAGAACTTAGAGGGATGATAAACGGGAGCCGACTGAAGTTGTACAAGGAAAGTTGACCATCCACCGCGCGGTAAAAAAAAAGAGAAAGAGCATATTAAACAGTACCAACATAGGCATAGTGCACCAAAAGAAGAAGGAGCATGCACACTTAGGAATAAAAATTCGACGAGGACAAGGCCAACAACCAGGTCACGATGAAAGCAAGCGGGAAATGAAAAGACGGAAAAAGTAGTACGAAACGACAAAGTTATGCGGAATTGAATGTCGGAAAGGACCAACGAGACACCGCATTAATCATGCCAAATGGAGATGGTAAGGGAGAGTAATGGAAAGTATGAAGGAATCATAGGTTCATTGAATCTGTTAGAAAGGTAAGGTCTTCAAAATTTTTCATACGACGCCCATACAAAACACAGATGTGGGAGAAAACAATTCATTGCGAGTTTGGAGAAGAAACAAAGAGAGAGAGTGCATACAAATCATAAAGAAAAGTTCATAGATATTGCAGAAGCTACGAAGCACAACAAGTGGTTGAAATTCACCACTATGGCACCACAAAAACAAGCAAAGTTGACCCAGACCACACGACACTCCATAATTAGAACCAGGGCATAGGTACAATCGTAGGAAAGTGAACAACAACTGCTAGAGTTTGTCAATTTTGATGAAACCCCCTCACCAGATACAACACTGATAAACCCAATAGCCGTGGTAGAATAAATCCAATAGCCAGCACCTGAGGGCACGAATGTGGATATGTCGACAGAAGAACAGGATCAACAGAACTAGGGCGCAAGAACCCTGATCGAGGTGCAACCAGAGAACCCTGAAACAACTCCAAGAGTCAATGGGATGGCTACAAATCTAGCAGTAGTAGTCGAGCCAGACGAATCCAAAACAACCGTGTCAAACCACCCACTGGAAGGAACAGTGGAAGATGTCACGGGCTGGCCATAATGGTTTTCTGAAGTACGACTAACAGAGGTTGGAACCTCGAGCCAACCACTACCGAAGAAAGACAAGCAACATGTACCTAGGTCACCTTGCAAGCAACCTGTCGTAGCCCTTGTTTTGATGCGTATACCAGATGGGGTATAGGTGAAATCAGACTTGCTGGGTCATATCGAGAAGCTAAAATACTCAGACCACGATGTAACAGACACATAAAAGTTCCCGGAATTCGCAAAGAGAGTATACTTCCAAACTGTGGGAGTGAATGTTGTTGGGGAACCGATTGATCAACCACTCCAGTGGGAAACACGATTGGAGAAAACAAGGATTTTAGGTCTGTTGGATATACCACACTTTGGTAGAGGACAGTACGCAAACATTTGCATCAAACAACTGATGGCAGTCACCCATGGTGGGGATATATGGTTGGACAAGCTCGTCTCGATAGATGTAGAGCTCATTGCACACATTACAGGGTTGCCATCTTGTGGCATGGATCCCGCACAATTTATCGATGATAAGATAAAGGAGAAAGCACTCACAGAGGATATGAATAAGAAATACAACATTGGTAGGGGGACGCGAGGAATCATCATCAAGAGGATCAATGATGTCGCGACACAAATGGCCGAAAAAATCTTGGCCTGCAAACTGCTGAGCAAATGTTGCAAGGAGGAAGTTCTAGCTGGGGTTGTCGAAGTTGTAGCACAATGTGTTGAGGGAACCATAGTTAGATGGGCACCTTATCTATTGAATTTGTTCCTGAATGTCTACAAGGATGCGCAGGATCTAGGAACCAAATTTCACTACTCATGGTTGCTCATGTTGATAACTATCATGGGATGGAAGGAACCGAATTACACATTCTTCACCACCATACCCAAGTCGAATTGTGGAGCGAGGTATTTATCACTTGGCATCGCATCAGATGCCAAGCACAAGAAGATGAACATAGTTGTATTTGAAGGATATCTTCATGACTTGCAAGAGGCCATCTCCAACATGTGGAGAATAACACCACATACTGTTACACAGTATCGGGACATCATCAACTTCAAGGCCACGTGACGTGCGATGTGGATATAGGAGCGAAAGGACCCCAATAAGCCGTGGATTCAAATGAGCTACTATAAGTAGTGGCTACAAATGTGTGAAAAGTAGAGTAAAATTTCCTTGTAGGTTATGTAAAGGAAGTCATCAAACTCACCTTTTCCCTCCTATGGATGAAGCCTCAAAATTGTTGGAATAAATAATTGTTTCCCAGCCACAACTTCCAACTGCTTATTGAGCTCTCTCCCAACCCACCATTGGTTTCTAAAGTGATCGATCCAATTCCATCATCGGTCAATCCCACTCTTCCCTTGAAGAGTGAAGCTAAAGTGGTCAATCTAGTTCCCTCATCGGTCGATCCCACTCTTCCCGTGAAGAGTGAAATCCAAGTGGTCGACCCGAGTCCATAATTGGTCAATCCCGCTCTCCCCTTAGAGAGTGACATTTTCCAAGTGATCGATCTGATCCCATCATTGGTCGATCCCACTCTCCCATTAGAGAGTGAAGTCGATATCGCTCATGTTTTTCCTCTTAATACCAATTCTATTCTACAAGGGGAAATTTCTCCTCCTATTGTTGAACCCCCTCCAAGAATGAGGTCATTTGTTTCGATTGGCACGGGCTAACTGAACCTCATCTTCCTTCCTACATAGCTTTCCAAATCATTGTTAAGGTTTGTGGTAGGAGTGTCCCTCAAAATATCATAGACGAAGGTGATTCTGTTATTATTTTATGCTCAACTTATTGACAAGATTTGTGTTGTCCTCAACTTGTGTCGGTCACCCATAATCTATTAGCTTTTAACAAACGAATCACTCAACCTTTAGGGACCCTTCCTCAATTACCCATTACTTTAGGATGGAAAAACATCTATATTGACGTTATGGTAGTCCATGACCCCTTGGATCTTACTTTTCTCCTTGGGCGAGATTATGTCTACGCCATGAAAGCTATCGTGTTCTCTCTCTTTTGAGTGATATCTTTCCCTCATAATGGAAAAATTATGCCTATTGATAAAATTTTGTTTGTTGACCCTCATTTGAATGCCAACTACTCGCCTTCCCTAAATGGTCCTTATGTGCAAGTGGTATCACCCCCACCATAGGTCAATTATGTGGCAACATGTCCCATGCGTTCATCTCTGGATGAGGCTTATTTTGACTTAGATCTAGTAGTTGACATTTTGATCTCTTCAATAGGGCTATTAGAGTATGATATCCTTACCCCTTTTGTGGCCCTTAGTATGTATTCCTTCTAGAGCATTGTTCTTCCGTCCAATGAAGATCTTTGGGAAGGCATGATTGAGGTATGTCCCTTGACATGTATTAATTCCAGAGAATTTTCCTCTTGGAAGCCATGATCAAGAAGAGGTAACAAACATAGTTTTAAGTTTAGGTTCCAAGCTCATTAAAAAATGAAACTAGAGTTAAGAATAGTTCCCATTTATGTGTTAAGCTCGTTAAAAAATGAAACAAAGGTTTGGGAATCGAACCCAGAGGTTATGATCATAGTTCGTTTCCCTTGTTAAGCTCGTTAAAAAAGAAACAACCACCTCTCCCTTTGAGTCAGGTCTTTCACTAGAAAATGTACTTGAACCTTCATTTCATCCACCTGGGTCAGTTGATCCTCTTTCTTCCTCCCTCTCTGGTGAACATTTTCCTATTAGTAACCAAGAGTCTATTACGATATAGAAATTGGCGATAGAAGAAGATTCAATGAATGGAACGAATCTTGGGGGGAATGTCCCTAGCCTCTGGACATCATGTTGGAGTTTATCCACTAGCTTCTCAAGATGGGAGAAAAGTGCCAACCACCCATGGGTATCCTCACATGAAAACTTTGGAAATTACGTTGGGAAGAACGAGCATAGTTATTTCTTTGTTTCAAGCTTGTTAAAAAATGAAGCATATTGTTTGCTTAATATATTCTTTGCTTAATGGTTGCACTTACAACTACTTCGCTACTATTTTTTGTCTCACTTGCTTATAGCTTGATACTACTTTGTGTTTTTTCCATCTCCCTTGCTTATATCCATTTCATTTATGCTTCACGCTAGTCATTCGCATCACACTGCTTCCATTTTGCAGTAAACCTCTAGAGAAACACGCTGCTAGGAGTGATCTTCCCTTGGGGGTCGTTCCCATCATAATGTAGAAGTCTTTTCTAGAACAATATTAGTCTTTTTTCTTTCTCGTGCTCATAAATACATGATAATAGGTTACCGAGCTCATTCTTTGTTATTTCTCATGCTCGTTAATACATGAAAATAGGTTACTGAGTATACTTTTATCTCTTTTTCGGATTCGTAAAAGCTATATGTAAAAGGAACTCTTTGAGTCTCCTTTAAGCTCTTTTCAGACTCCCTAAACATTAAAATATTGTCGAGTGAGCTTGCTTCCTTTCACACTCATTTAAAAGGTTTGAAAGGGTGTCTTTTGAGTGGTAGTTTATCTTTTTTTTGGCCTCGTGAGACTAATTATGAAAAAGGAATACTCTAGTCAAGCATGACTATAAGAGTTCTCCCTTGTATTGTTTTACACTTTTTTTCGGGCTTGGGAGTCTAAATTTACGAAAAATTCACCCACAGAGTCATCTTTAAGTTATTTTCAGACTCTCTAAACATGAAAAACCACCGATTTTACCTTATTTAGGATCGTAAAATTATGCATTGAAGGAACTACATGGATCTAATATCTAGGACCCATACATGACATAACCACTCCTTCTTCAGGTTCATTAAACATATGTCGATGGATTCATCAAATATGAGCTATACCAAGCATATGTTATCCTCCTCAAGCTCGTTAAAACAAAGTGGTACTCACCAATCATGGTGGGGGGGAAATTGAAAGAAGTGGGTCAAGTTGTTTGGAATCCATTATGGAAATTATTGTTGTCACCCTTTAACATAACACCTGTTTGTGTCTCGTCTTACAGTTGGGTAATCTTCTTGTCTTTGATTCATACCAATTCCATGTGTCATTATACTCTTTCATTTCAGTTGAAGATTTCTCTTATTGTCATCACATTATGTTCTTGGTACTCATCAAGTCAATGTTGCCAATTCATTTTTCGTGCCTCACAATGTTCAAGGGAAGTTTCATTTCAAACCAACCATCTGTAGTATTACCAGTTTCCATTCATGTGTTAGTCCATACTAATTTAATCCACTATCTCACATCACTTTCCTGTGTCAATTTCATGTCGATGATGAGGGATACATCATGGCCCTCCTTCAACGAGTCTATTCATGTCGACTTCAATACATTATCCAGGAATTAGAATTAGAAACCAATTAGTACCTTGGGACTTACATGCCTCAATGACATGCCTCCTCGCTTCCGAAAGTAGGTTTACACCATTAACCTCTGATCCAATGATTCCATGAACATTCGACGTCAACTCATTTATTCACATTCGTTGGAATGTAATAAAGGTACCTTGGGAATCATTGTCATAATTGGTGATTCCCATTGCACTTGTTAATGATATACCTCAATGACCAGTAATCAAGTGGTTTCTACCATGTTCGACATCAAATCATCTATTCACATGGCTAGATATGTGCCATTTCAAGATCAGGATGAAGACCCTGGTTTGGACGCTCACTCTATTATGTGATTTTCCTAGAATGCGATAGAGATCGTTTGAACATGTAAAATATCCTAGTATAATATCCATGCTGGAAATCTTACATATAAATATATTGTCACATAGATCCACTTTGTATTTATCTGTGGCTATGTTTTGTCTTCTCGTAGCTCCACTATGTATTTTTTATGGATGGAATCAGTTCATGTCATGGAGGTATGGATCCACATTGTATCTCTAGTGGCCATATCCTTAGTCAATATTCTCATGGATCCACGGTGTATTGGTTGGCGACCATGCTTTGAGTCAACTCGTATTCGGAGCATAGGTATGCCTACCTCGGGAATGGAACATATATTTATACTGTTTGATGGTTGTTTGCATCTTCTATCAGGTTCTCCTACTCCAACACCCTTGCATTGAATAATTTGTAAGTATTTTTTCCATTAGTTTCTCTTCTGACCTCACACTTTAGGGGGCATCTGTTACACATCAAAATTCCACACTCAAGTGTCACACCCTAAGTGTCGCAAGTGTTGCAAAGTGTCATATGCACCTTACTAAGTGTTGCATGCACTTTGTCAAGTATCGTATGCACCTTACCAAGTTTTTCATGCACATTTCCAAGTGTCACAACTCGTTGACACCATGAAAGACATTTTCCATGATCCCTAAGCCATATTGGAGGAACAAACTCATTATTTCAAGGCCATAAACATGCTTTTCACTTGAAAAATCGACCATTTTTTGATCATTTATGAAGGGTGGCGCCCCTGTGGTCATGATGGGGGAGCACCACTTCATAGGGTGGCACCCCCTTGGCCTTATTTAGGGAGTACCATTCGCACTCTGTCTCTAACTCAAGGGGAGCACCAATTTGTTTAGAGGAAAATATGGCAAATCCCACCTTTTCCTAAGGGACAAATCTAAAGAGATGAGGTTGTTTTGGGTTGAATTATATACTATGGCACTATCTTAGGATCAAATCCCAACTCATGGATCCATATCCTTAACCAATTCCCTTATTGTCTCATGGTGGTTGAGCCTTCCAATCCTATAAATTGACGACATTTCCAAGGTGAAAGGGGGAATATTTTAGGTGTCAAACCTTTGATCCTGGGAGAAAGTATCAACGTTTTGATCTCAAGATTTTAATGCAAGGCCTGGATGAGGAGAGCTTGGAGAAGATTTCAACGACATCAACTTGATTTGTAAGTTCCTTCTTTTGGATTTCCATTAATATTAAGTTGTCCTATTCCTTTCATTATGAATATTTATTGTAATGTCTATGCTTAAGTCAAATCAGGTATAGATAGATCTGTTTTATCTAATCACATAGAGTAGAAGAAATTATTTCTTTTTTGTTCATCGTAGCTCCTAACTCACACTAAGGAGCTTGGAGCAGCGAGGACAAATGTCGAAACAAGATACATCACATTCTTTCTCTTTCTCATTTCGATTGGTTATGAACTAGATATATAAGGAAAGTAACAACCATTTGTTTTATTCTGCCTTTGGACCAAAGAAGGGGTCTTGGTCCAAAGGGGAGATGAATCTATTCGCAGGGTAATATTTCTCATAACAATATATACTCTTCAGCTTGAAAGACTGTAGAACCAAATTCCTTTTGTTTTGGCTTCAAAGAGCAAGTAAGTAGTCTCATCAACACATCCTCATGATCAACATTGATTTCTGAAGCATATTTCAAGAAATTTACAACATGGGGATAGATAAAAGAGGTTCACCGTCAAATTTTGGAAGATCTTCTATCCATTCTACACAAAAATGATTTGGGTACCCAAGAATTTTCTTAAAATCAACAACACCATATTGCTCATGAAATTCTCATGGTGCCATTCTTCTTCACTTGAACATATGCAATTTGATATGAAATTTGAAAATATAGTATGATACCTCATACCAAAAATGTATGTGTGTGTGTGTGTGTGGAGTCACCAAGGTGAATCTTAAATGCATTTACAATGATTCTTGATTCACCCTACAAGCACATATCCATCAAAATATACACAAGGAAAATGGCTTCTTCCCTCAATGGAGTCACCAGATGAGTAATCTTAGATAATACTTTGATTTCTACTCATAAAAAGGTTGAAGCATAGACTTCATAAATCCAAGGAGAAAGACTCAATTCTCCCCGGAAATGGTGCCAAAAATGTTACCACAAAATCTAGCACCTTAGTGTGAAGCCTTCACAAGGCACCAAGACTAGTGGAACATAGGACGATGTCACCTCTATCACCTAGGAAAAAAAATTCCCTCTTTTGGTGGAGATACAACACAAGGGAGACTCCCCTAGTAGCCTCCAAGAATCCCTAGGAAATAAACAATCAAGTTTAATCCCCCCTCGGGTAGCTACTCAATCTACCACTAATAATATAATATATACAAGGTAAGGAGTAGGTGGTGAGTAAAAACAATTTTCCAGATTTGATGAGGTGAGGATATTGGTCAATCTAGGAGTTTTTCCAAGGCAAATTAAGGCTCAAGAGGATCCCAAAACACTACAAAAGAAGTAAAATCTAAAGGTTGTAAAACTTGGAAAAATATGTTAAATTATATTAGGAAAATAAGTTCTTACAACAATAATAAAATCATCTCTTTAACAAGTAATTAACCAATGAGACAATATGGCTAAATCATGCATTAAATTAAGGTTTTATTCATCAAAAAAATTAGAAATTATAGAGTCATATAACAACCCTAAAACCCTAGATGCCTAGCCATAGAAGGTTGTAATAATAGTTCAACAATGTATTTTAGAGTTTTAAACTTTTTATTAGGTCAACAACATGCACAAAAAGTCAAAACGTCTAGGTTCTTTATGGATGAAAGTAAAAACTAATCTAAACCTAAAACAATAAAAAGATAGTATAATTCAAAAATCAATGATTGAATATTGGGAGAGTGACTAGTGCCTACTATATTTTTGGGCATATGGGGTCAATTAAGGATTCCTTTAGAGAGAAGTGAGTGGATCTAGGGTGATATTTAGAGGTTGTTCACTACTAACCCTAGAAATTACTCCTATTATATCACTAGATCTTTATACAATTCAAGGGAAGGTTCTTCACTAGAAACCTTCCAAGAGCTTTAACAACAAGGGCTTGTTCAAGAAAAATCCAAGAGAATGCTCAACCGACACTATGGAAGCAAAATTACACTTAATAACAAGAGACACTTTCTCAAGAAATATTTCATACATCAAAATCCTAACAATGAATATCCATGAAGTAGCAAAGCATCCACTCCAAAAAGTCGCTCTAACTAGTCATCCATAACATTTTTCATGATAGAGAACATAGTAGTAGACAAATAGTGATGTATCTCCACAAGTAGCAATGATTTACAAATAATAAGTGCTTCTTTATTTATATGAGAGATATAACACCCTTCTCATTACAATAATAATATTCTCCTAGCTTTTAGCCTAAAATAATATAAAATACCATTATATCTTTGCAAACCATAGAGATATGGTACAAAATACATAAACTATGAGAATGTTATGCCACCTATACAATAATATTCATGAAACATGAGTGAATGAGTCAAAGACCCAAAATATGCTCCCCAACTCAAGTAAACTCTCCTCAAGTGCCTAGTCATCCTCCTCAACATGTGGAATGACCTCCTCAAAAGCCTCAACGACCTCCAAAAGTGTGCCATGAGTGGTAAACAAATTGCAATAATCTTTTCACAATAGATATTAAAAGCACCATAACTATGCCATTTTTTTTCAAATTTCTATCATGAACACTTTTTGGAAATCTTGTGGCCATTCTGCATCTAATGGCATTGATCTAGTGGAATTTTGGGTATCCTATCAAAAGATAATTTCTCCTAAAGCTAGTAGCCCTAAAAATAGATGCTAAAATCTCCTCAATATTTGTAATGGCCTATAAAAGAAGTAGGACGACCTTCGTCAAGCATGAAAGTGGCCTTCTAAATGTCCTCCAAAGGACCAAGGTGTCAATCAAGTATGTGGCTATGTGCAATCCATTATTCGAGGAGGGAATCATGTAATCCAATGCATTGTGAAGATTGGAAGAAAGGTACACAATTCAAACACAACATATAAAGTGAGTCATGTCAATAAAAAATCCATTAGATATATCTCATTAAGAATCCTATTCAAACTTCACACTAGCTTACAAAGTTATACAATTTTCCAAATTTAGGTATGGGAGGATCATTATTACCCACTATTAGGTGTTCCAACACCCAATATAAGAAGCATTTCCCAAGGAATGCATCAATAAGTATGTGCAATGGCATGTGGTATGGTTTTGGGTTTGGTTCATAGGTGGATGTCATTAACATGCAAGGTCACATAAGATATTCATCCACATGAGCGCCTTTGTAGAGGAAGAACTTATTTAATGAGGTACCCTTTCCTCAACACTATGTCTTTCCAAACCCCGATTTTCCTTTTTATTTATTTCTTTAACTTGTTTTGGCTTTTGAATTTCATTTTATAAGTCCTTTTGTTAGGTATGCATTCATTGCATAAGACTCAGGGTGATGGATTCTTAATGAGGGGGTAGAGCTCATGCTTCACTTTATTTATTGGTTTTTAGACTTTCTTTTTCATGTTTGTTTCTTCGATTTGCATTTTTTATTAGGGATTTTTCTCTTTCTATATCATTTTTTATATAAAGTTGCATCAACCTGGGCATTGAAGCCCCTTCTTCTCATGGGATTATGGAGCACGAGCCTTTTTATGATACATGTAAAAACTAATCCAAAATAAAGGACAATGGATAAAGGATATATGGAATATGTTATGTATGGTAATGATATGGACACATTACCCTTATTATCCCCCCCCAATAGAACAAATTTTCCCAAGAGTGACAACACTTTACTGGGAGACGATGATGGCCACCAATGTGAAACAAGGCAAAAAGTATAAATTCAAAGAATCATGATTCGTAATCCAATTCAATCCATAATCACCATTTTCATACCCAAAACATTGACATTATCACTCGATAAGAAGTATCAGAACAATGAACTTTAGTGTGTAAAGAACCATGTCATATGATGTGAGTGAGATGAGCATGTGATGAAAGGCATATATGGGAAACTGTCTGTGGAGAGTCTAGAATATTATCCCTATTTTTATTATGAACATTTTTTGTAAATCCAATGGCCATTCTGCATCTAACGATATTAATTTGGTGGAATTCCAAGTATTTTTTGAAGAGATAATTGCTCCTAAATTTGGTCGCCCTCAAACTAGGTGCTAAAATATCCTCAAGGGATGCAATAGACTATAAAATAAGTGGGGAGACCTCCAAAAAGAATGCAAGTGGCCTCCTCAATGTCCTCCAAAGGATCAAGGTGTCAATCAAGTATGTGGCTATGTATAATCTATCATCTGAGGAGGGGCTCATGTAGTCCAATGCACCATGGAGACCGAAATCAAGGTACACAATTCAAACACAAGATATAAAGTGAGTCATGTCAATGCAAAAACTATTAGATAGATCTCATTAAGTGTACTCTTCAAACTTCACACTATCATACAAATTTATACAATTTACCAAGTTTAGGTATGGGAGGATCATTATTACCCCCTATTAGGTGTGCTAGTACCCAATATAAGAAGTATGTCCCAAGAAACCCATAAATATAAGTATGTCCAATGACATGTGGTATGGTTTTGGGTTTCCTTCATAGGTGGATAGCATACACATGGAAGGTCGCATAAGATATTCATCCACATGAGTACCTTTGTAGAGGGAGTGCTTATGCAATGATGTACCCTTTCCTTGATACTATGTCTTTCCAAACCCCTCTTTGCCTTTTTTTTATTGCTTCAACCTTTTTTGGATTTTGAATTTCATTTTCTAATTCCTTTGGTTAGGTATGCATTCATTACATAGTACTTGAGGTGATGGCCTCTTGGTGAGGGGGTAGAGCTCATGCTTCACTTTATTTCTTGTTTTTTAGACTTTGTTTTTCTTGTTTTGCATTTATTTCTTTGCCTTGCATTTTGGATTAGGGCCTTTTCTCTTTCTATATCATTTTTTAATATAAAGTTGCATCAACCTTGGGCATTCAAGCCCCTTCTTCTCTTGAGATTATGAATAACAAACGTTTTTTGGACACTTGTAACAACCAACCAAAAAGAAAGGACAATGGAGAAAGGATAGATGGAATTTGTTATGCATGGTAAGGAATATGGACACTTTACCCATATTAAGCCCCCCAAATAGTACAAATTTTATCAAGAGTGACAACACTTAACTAGGAGATGATGATGACCACCAAGGTGAAACAAGGAAAAAAATACAAACTCAAAGCATCATGATTCATAACCCAATTCAACCCATGATCACCATTTTCATGCCCATAAAATAGACATTATCACTCTATATGAAGTATCAAAACAATGCACCTCAATGTGTAATGCACCATGTCATTTGATGTGAGCGAGGTGAGCACGTAATGTAAGGCATATATGGAAAAATATATGTGGAGAGTCTGGAATGTCATCATAGGAACTACTGTATGGAATGTGGATCATGGAGAAAAAATCTCCTCTATTTACCCCTATAAGTGAGTGGGTAACAAATTCTAAAAGCTTGATGTCATATTCAAAATTTGAAAAATGACCCAAAAAAAATAAATATTGGACAATTTCACAGTATTGAAGATAACTTGGCCTATGGCCCCCATATCCTATGTTATCATACCAATAAGTAAAGAACATATAGATTAGAACCTCAAATGGAGAGGTGAACTAAATAAAATGTGTACTAATCTTCATCATCTGCAAGGGAGATGAGGCATTGATTATTAAGTCTAGCTTGGTTCTCTTTAGAATCTCCTATATACCTTGGTTCCTCGTAGTATTTTAATCCTTGTTTCGATCCTTGGATAACATTTAGAAGGAAATAATACATGTCATTGAGTTGGTGCAATTATTCCAAGATGGTGTTCGAGATAGGTTTGGTTTTCTTGGAGACCATGTTCATATGGAAGGATTTCATTCTTTTGTGTGCCAATATAGGTTGAGAGTTAGTGATTGTCTATTATTTTTTCTCCTTGAGAACCCCATGTTTAGGACAATGGGTTCGATTAATTCATTATTAATTTGCTTGTTTTGGGTGACAACCATTATAGCCCAAACTTTATCCTCCAACCTTTCCAAGTTTTGGATTGTGGCAACCTTTTCCTACCAACAAACCCATAGACTATGGAAAATTCTTATTAGTTGTGGCCCTTGGAGAAATTCCTTTTGGGAATTATCCCCATGATCTCTATGTTTGGAATTCTTGCTTCAATCTTTGTGTCTAGGCAAGTCTATCCCTATCTCTTCCTCTCTTTCCTTCTTTATATTGTTTTGGATTTGTAGACCATGAAAAGTACTCTATGTCATGGCCCAAATTTTAATAGATCTAGATACATAAATAAACACCACAATTCACAACCAATAACTAGTAAAAATAAGGATACACGACTCAAGATTACAAAATTTATAAGAAGGAGCGTGTGGTGAGTAACTTACCTGAAAGATGAAGGAATCAAATTACTTACAATTCCATGAATCTCAAACTGTGGCACTCCAATCCTTGATCTAGTATGCCACAACAAAGTGTGGGGGGTGGATCTCCTCCCAACCAACCCCTTAGTCATCACAACTAAGATCCCCCAAGCTCTCAATCCACTACTACGCAAACTCTTCTTAGCCTTATCCTCAAATTGCAAAAGAAAAGGATATATCCCCCCTTTCTCCTTCTTATTCTTCCTTTCATATAATCCATCCATGATAAAGAAATTGAACCCTAGGATCCACTTGTCATTATGTAATTATTTCTTTCCCTCACTTTTTATTTTCCCATAAATTTATCTTAATTGTAGTGTTTTTCCACAAATTACCTTTACTCATTTTACCCCTTTCTTTTATTAAACAAATATTTGTTTTTAAGTACTTATTATGATTCCTTTATGATAATTAGTATACTTCTTTATTATTATTATTTGTTTAGTTAATAATAATAGTACTTATTATGATCCCTTTATGATAATTAGTATACTTCTTTATTATTATTATTTGTTTAGTTAATAATAATAGTACTTATTATAGCTCGCAGGGGTGCGGTCTAGTGGCCAGCGGATGTGTTGTTAAGGCATTCATGTTGCTAAGCGAGTCACGAGTTCAAACCTCATCTTATCTGGAGGCTAGGCTTGTGGGCGGTGTGGTTCTCCCTAGGGGTTATAAGGCATTCGACAGGGATTCGACCTCGTTTCACGCAGTATCCAGATATCGTCGTAGTTACCGATTCCCCTAGATACAAAATAAAATAAAAATAGTACTTATTATGATCCCGTTAAGAAACTTCATCCTGAAGTTAACTTTTGCATCTTCCACATCACCCTTTGTTGAACTAGTATAAGGCCATTGGACACAACAAGAATAGAATGCTCCCAGGAAGCGCGAGCAACATTATAACAATTATTTCCAACTTTTGAAACCAATATTTAGGCTTCTTGGTCTATCAAGGCTCTAATGCATGAGACCTCATCTTGGCCTATCATGACTCTAAGGCATGAGACCTCATCTTGGTCTATTAAGGATCTAAGGCACAAGACCTCATCTTAGTCTATCAATGATCTAAGGAACCACACCTCATCTTGGTCTATCGGGGATCTAAGGTACTAGACTAAGGCATCTTAGTCTATCAGGGATGCAAGTCATTAGACCAAGCCATCTTAGCCTAACATGGCTCTAAGATACCAAACCAAGGAATCTAAATCTATCTGGTCTCTAAGGCACCCAACCAAGGCATATCAAAAGGATAAAACAAAAATCCCTCCTTGTACTCCCTCATGTACATATCCCTAGGCATTGAAGTCTAATCCCACAACTCCACCGGTGAGAAACACTCTAGCCATTCTCTGGACTTCGACATCACAATTCCAATGCAAGGCATAAGCATTGCTAGCATAAATAGTTGATTGAGTTGTTCCCAACCCATAAGGTGTTACTTGTAAATGTTCTCTTTTGTGGTTATGGCTCCCACTAGATCATCATTTAAACCATCCCTCTCAGTCATCGATGGATTTCCTGGAAATCAACACCTCACAACATGCAACCAATGCATTAGTTTCAATCATAATATCCACATCTTATAGAAAGAATCCACATGCTAACTCTTGCATGTCATCGTGAGAATACAACCTCATTGTTATCACCACATGCTCATGCATGTCATCATAAAACATCTTATCATAAAATATTTTCATGCATTTACATGATTTCAACACATCAAGAGATACTATCATAAGAAATATAACCTTAACACAACTTTATCAAAGACATATCCTTTCATTGACATAGTTAAATGGAATCACATAACATCATATGTAAACACCATAGGCTCTTAAGATAGCATAATATCATGAGCATAATAATTATCTCAACATATTCTTATCATGATCCATAAACAAAATCAAGCCACTAGCTTGGATGATTACATATACAAGGAATACGATTTATCACATCTAATACAATAATCATCATTAAAACTTCCATCCTACATGGATCTACTTGGTTAAGTTCATCAACCCAAGATAACTCTCAAAGGGTCATCAATACTATGAGTACCATGTGATAATCCAGATACAAATTGTTTTCCAATAATACTTTCCTCTACTTTCCACAAGAAGGTTGACAATTTACTAGGTAGGTATTGTCACTCTATTAGTATGCTCATGTTTCCCTATATTTTCCTTATTTGATTACACCATTAACTGCCAAGTAAGCCCCAAATTATAGATCCACAATCTCTAAGCATGTATTATTTCCCACACGATGACATTTGGTGAAATTCAACATAAGTTATTACTAGCCTTACTAGCATAATTTAAATCACCATTCATGTTGCTTCCACTAGATAACATCCTAAGGTAGGTGACAACACTAAAACATGTCATTTAAAAGGACAATTATCTTAAGGTTTCACTTAATTATCAAACATGGGGTTCGTCTTGAACTTGTGAGACACAAATTTTGTATGTACAGAATCAAGAGCTTGGAGATTGACTGGTTTGTAACTCGAATAACAATCTACTCTATTCAAGATAAATCTTTGAAATCATTGAACTGAAAAACCAAATGCAAAGAGAACTACTTTGATTGTATCTTGGTCTGACTGGTGGCTGATTCTAGTTTTGGGTTACAAAGGTTCCCTTACTTACTCTGATAGTGAGACACAAAATATACAACCATTTCATTCCAATTAAAATTAACTTCATTCAAATGCACACTTGAAATTCTATTAAAATAATCTAGTAGCTACCAACAACAATAGGCTTGTACAAATAAGAATGCTTAAAAACATAGTATAAAAGGTGAAATATAAACAAGGACGCAATTTAAACCAAGTGTGGAAATACACAACATATAAACAGAGAAAAACAAAGTTTTGTGAAGTAAATAAATAAAGACAAGAAATATACACATAAAATAATAACTGAATACCTCCTTGAAGCAGGGCCAACTCCAAACAGGTTCAACAAAAAGGAAAATGAAGCTACGTCACTTACAATTCGCTCATAACATGAAATGGAACTATATATATATATATAAAACAAAAAATTGAAAGTTTTGTGCACAAAGTATATAACAATCCTCTAATTAATCTCTTATCTCCCAAACACAAGAATGGAATTGAGTTTATATATCTATAGATAGGAATCTACCCATAACAATTTGTATTTACAAAAATCCCTAAATCTATAGACATATTATTGTTGTTCATTAAACATATGATGTGTTTCACAGAGAAATGTATAGTCCAAAGATATCAAAATACCAATATCCCATGAATTCCAAGGTAGAGATTTGTGGCTATGGGTAAATGCACTCAAACTGCCCCTTGATTCACTCCATTTCTTTATCCATATGTGCATTGGATGAATTCAACTCGATTCCTTTTCATTCTAGCCTTCTCCAATCCTTTGAGGAATCACCACCTCTTTATTACAACCTTGGATTAATTGCAACATGTGATATGCTTGGTCATTCTTAGAGTTTATGGTTAACAATTTTTAATGAAGTTTATAATATAAACATAAACTTCTAATGGTTAACTCATAATGGTTATAATGGTTAACTCATACTTCTATCCTAATTTTATAATATAAACATGAAAACATGAGAAATACAATCCATATTTACCATTGTACAAATCATGGCTAGGACAGGTGGAGAATGTTATATATGAGGGTCATATTTGGCTTTATTAGACTTAAACATCATCAAAATAGAGACAAAAATGTATCATTTCACAGTCCCATCAGTAGGAGAATATTTCCTTTACACTAAATTGTTTCTCCTTTTCTGCTTATGGAATTTCATAATTCCTGACTTGTCTACTAACACTTGTTATTCAAAATGTAGGTTGACCATTGAGATATATTGTTGTTTTGAACTCCTTAATTCATTTGTTGATCAAAAAAATTATGTACTCTCTTTGTTAACTCATTACTCACACACTCTCACATATCAAGCTAAGTCATCATAATTATTACCCCCCTCTTTAAGAGGCGATGTCCTCGGAGCAACAACAACCAAATAACATTTTATGAATTTTTGTATGAGAAGGAAAATTCAACCATGCCATCAATCTTCAAATGCACCTTTATTGAAATGGAAATCATGTTTCTTCAATTCGAGCATCAAATTTGGCCAATACGAAATTGAATATTTGTCTTTTAAATGACTATCAATTTGATGTGCTTAGTTTACAGTTCTAAAAACTCAAGTTTTTAAGCAAAGGAACATAGAATGAATCGTGATTTTATTTGCGCAATGTTTGGCATCGTCCTCTAGATTTAAAATTCAACCTTCCGCCTCATTATAAATCTTCAATACAACTTCAAGGATTATATGTAAAGAGCATTAAAAAAATGGTGAAACAAAACAATCAATCATGCATAAAACTTCCATGATCTTAGAGCTTGATTTTTTGGATTCATGCACATACTTGGTGTCTTCATTTGCATTTTTGACATTTTGGTCCAACCTTTGTCTTGGAACTCCATGCTTCACTAGGACTTTGAAAACATTTTCACCATCACCATTAGTCTACACCAACATGTACAAGGAACGTTTGATCCAATGTACTAACCATGATTTTAACAACACATAAGAATCTGATGCATTGATTTCCTATCAAGAAGATGATACCCAATTATCAACCACACTAAGTAGATTCCTTCTTGAATTCAACGTTCCCAGGGAGCAACTTCTAATCGTCATTGAAAAAATCAATACAAGTGACATGA
>WSFP011454463.1:0-19435 GCA_009831015.1 Picea engelmannii
GTTACGATACACTTTACTTTTGGTTTGGGAAAACCTTTTGAGAGATGGGGCACTTTTAAGGTCTTTTGGTAAAAATTTGTTTTTCCAACTTTGTGCATCTAAGTTAGGATTCCACCTCCACTTGTTGCACCTCGTTGTTTTTTTCTATTTTCCATATGATTGACCCCATCGAATTGTGACACAGAACCATCATTGCTTCTCTAGAAGTGTCTTAACTTAGTGGTAGAGCCTACCTTCACATGGATGCCCTAGGTATATCCTGGTTTCATTTTCATGTCTATGCCATTGTGAATGAATTTAGGCTTGGGAGTCCTTGTTAGTCTTGTCTTGATTATGAGATTAAGCCTCATATGTATGATATGTTATGACTCTTGACCTCGCCCTCAAGACACCCTAAAAATGGGTCTTCTTTTAAGACCTTTTCAGACCCTCTAAATATGAAAATATTGATGAGCGATCTTGTTGTCGTTCACTCTCGCCAATCTAAAATTTGAAGGCACATTTGTCCGACTGTAGTTTACCCCTTTTTCGGTCCGGATGGTCAATTTTATGAACAAAGGTATGCTCTAGGAACTTCAGTTCGCTAGAACGATATTCTCGGGTATAAGTTTACCTCTTTTTCGGGCTTGAGGGACTAAATTTATGAAAAAGGAACACCCACGGAGTCCATAGTTAAGATTTGTTCAGACTCCCTAAAATTGAAAAGATAGTCGAGTGACCTTGTTCCTTCACACTCATTAAAATAGTCGAGAAGAATGTCCTCTACGAAGTCCATTTTTGTCAAGGCAACACTGAACAACACTTCTTAAAAACACAATTTTTGAAGATGTACGTGCCCTGCCCCACTACTTCCCACGTACATACACTAGATGCACCATTACACCCTGCGTATACCCCCAAAAGTTGCAAAAAATAAAAAATTACAAGGGATTCGTTGAGATTACGGGCTATTGGATAGTTTCCCAACTAATCCACCACCTATAGCTCATCACCCAACCAAATAACCATCCTTTTGTCATATAAAAGGAGGTGTTGGGGTTTCATTCCAAAGAGAAACATAGCTACAGTGAAACTCTGCCCATTTCACTTTCCCCCTTTGCCCCAATAATTTGCAGCCACATTGTGAGTTTTGAGCAAGAACTCCCTATTGTTGGCTTTTTCCTCATTCATAATCCTATGCCCCTTTCTCCAAAGATAATTGTGAGAGAAGAAGGATACATGGAAGCAGTTGGAGCTTGGTGAAGATGAGCTTAGGAATGGGTTTGAGAAGAAGACACCAATCTCATTTTGTAAGTGACTTTGTGAGATTAATATAAATAAGTACTTTTTCCGTCTTGCCATATGATGTGTTGAATCTTCATGTTTGATTTACATTTTTGTTATGACATCTAACCCACTAATTCATATATAAGATGCATGTTCGTAGTTTCTTGTTTGTCTTTTGGTGAATGTTGGTCATCCATGGGAGGAGACTTGCAGTCGAGGAGCGACCGAATGCAAAAGGATCGACATCGGATGCAGAATTTAAGGTATTGTTGGGATAGTTGTTAAAAGTAGGAGACTTTAAAAGGTCAGCTCTACCTACACAATTGAACCCTAGTGTAGTCCATAGGGGGGTTTTCCCACTATAGAAAAATTGGTGACCATACTGGGGAGCCTCTAGGGTTTTTAGGGGATGTTTTTGGGTGTTTTAATTCGTTTAATTACCTCTTTGAGTTCTCTGTAAATTGTTGATTCTTCAAGGTATTCTCGTCTTTCATACCAGTACTCCCTGCCTAGTCATCTTTGACTATTAGTTTTATTTTTTTTATAATTTATAGAGGTGTACACTGTCTGCATTAGGTCTACACACGTACATACAAACCCTACCTTTGGACAACCCGCGTACATACACAGGTTGCTTAAGTGTCAATAGTGTGCCTGTGTTAGGAAGCCTTTTTCTTAAGAAGAGGCAGTCATCCTCTTCCCCGATTGAAGTCTGACTTATCAGGGGTTTCTTGATTTAGTATTGGTCTCTGTAGTTACATTATTTAAGTCTAGGTATGACGTCAGTTCCTTTATCTTTGAAGATTGCTTGTGTTTTTCGTTGAAAGTGTTTTGGATGAGTCTGTGAGTCTTTTCTATTTTAGCCTTTGTGGTTGCTTTAGCGACTCCCTGCGATCCACACTAGACCAGAAGTTAGCTTCTTTGGTATTTCCTTGTCTGCACTTTTCCCTTTTACTTGCTTTAGAAGAAAAGAAAATAATTCATTTTCAAGTTTCTTTTTTTGAATCATAAAAAAAATAAAAAAGATTTCACTTTTTTGTTTGGTTAAGTAATTAGGTTAGTTGTCTTTGTTTAGCAGGAAGAAGAGTGTTTTCTCAATTTATTTACTGAATGCTTAGGACTTTAAGTAGCTCGTAGTCGATTGAAATTCTGTTTTAGGTTTTTTCTTTTAAAATATCTTGGAAAGAAAGTTAGTTAGAAAAGTTGGTTAAAGAGTTTTCAATTTGCAAATCTTTTTGAAAAAGAAGTAATTTTGTTTCCAACATTTGTTCTTCTCTTTCATCTCTTTACAAACACCACCAGTTTCATTTACGTTCCTTTCACTTAATATAAACCACTCAAAATTAATGATTAATTAAAATTAATCAGACTTTATGTTTCTAGGGTCCATTAACTAGACTAGGATAGAGCCTTGATTAAGGTTGGAGAGGAAATTCTTCAAGGCTACAAAACAAACATAGGAGTCTGTGCTAGGGAGTGTAGAAGTCCAGTAACGTAGAAAGTATCTGGTACCCCCCTCTAACACAGGGGTTAAACACGAGGTTGTGTGCGGAAAGGTAGCAGAGATAACCCCTCTAAATACGGACCAAGCATAGTGGGGAACACATATAGAGGACTTATCTTGGGATTCCATTGATTGCATTTGGCACGGAACTTCGTGGGTCCCGAATCCGTTCGAGGTCCTGAGTCATCTTCTGGAACATTTTATTTGGATACCCTCGATAGTTTTAGGGATTGATACCCTACTCATTCTAGTCCACCCGTATGTTGACTATACTCGCCTGGTAATTGTTCATGAGCTAGCAACCTAGTTGCCTTTTTTTAGGGACTTACATAGGTGACTATGAGGGTATATCACAGTACATAGGACAAACATCAGGCCAAGCTTTGTAGAGTATACCCGTAGGGTTCTTCCGTGTTCAAGTTGCACTTGCATCGGTAAGTTTCTCTACTCTTGGTTGGTGTAATTGTTCTTCCAATTAGTTATAGTGGTTTTCTTGTTATATCTAATAGGAACTTTTTCTAGTGTGTGTTTTGGTCTTCAGCATTAGAAAACCCTTATTGTGTCATTGATTTTATCACAGTGTAAGATCAAGAGCTATGCCAATCATGAAGGCTTTTGGGCTTGTCGTTGGTTAACTTGGAGCCACCACCGCCACCATGAAGGTGAAGACTTGACTAGGAAGGCTCATTTGAGGCGGCTGGGCCACAAGAAACTGTACCCGAGCCAACTCTGAGAGGAGAATGCTCGTATCCAAAGGAACCGACTATTTATGACCTTAGAGCGGAAGCACTCGGTCCGTACAACCCTTCGAACACTAATTTGTTGATTCCACTTTTGATACAGCTTTCCCCTCCAAGGGTAATGCATCATGAGAATCAAATAGTCCTGCAAGCAGCGATGGAAGCAAATGTTGCTACTTTGTCAAGGAGTCCTCATAATTCCTCTACGACTTCCACTACTTTGGGCGCTCCACTTCCTAACTCACCTTCGTAGGTCTAGACCACTATGGTCTTGACCGCCTCTACCTCAAGGAGTGGTCTGATTCCTTTTATGGCAGTGATCATTGAAGCTTTCACAGAGCGTGCGAAAGGCCCTCTGTTTTCATATGGGATGCCTGGTTTTGATACAAACTTGATCCTCACCTACTCCATCCTACAAAACATGGGTCTAGGGGTAGTGAGATCAAATGCTTCTATGGAGGGGTCCATTGGGGGCATCTCAGCCCCCTGTAACTCTTTAACTTACGGTGGGGGTCATATATCTATGTCGTCCCCCTCCCTTGGCAGTGCTTCTCAACAACCCGCCTGGGCGAACATGAACTACAACTCATTTGGAGAAGGTAGTCAAGGAACTTCTTCTAGTACCACATCGGTGGGTTCTTTGTCATCCTCTTTGTTCGACGTGTTTGGTAACAACGCATTCTTGTAATTTCTCATCTCAACTAGGGCCAACCCTGGTTTTAGATCACAAAATCCCGCGTAGGGTACTATTCCTGCATAGGGGGAGCACACTTCTCAAGGACCTTGGAATCTGTGGCATGGATTCGTTCTCTCGTCAGGGATGTCGACCGAGGGAAACCACTTCCATGGTCAATGGAACCCCAAGCAAGTCTCATTACCTATTCCCTTTGGACTGGTAGGGGGCAACCCTTTTAAGAAACTTTGGAACACAATGTGGGGAGCAATTCCTTCCTAGCCATCAACATCCTATTATGGGAGTCAGCCGATGACGTCTCAAAAAGTGCAGTATTTGAATGATATCCTAGGCCATGGTTCTTACCAAAAACTAGGCCCATATCCTCCTGTACATATTCAACAACCTAAGCTACCGTTTCTGGCAACTTTGCATTTTCCAAACCACTCAAGATTATTAAATGACCCAATCTGTCATGATCCATGTTGGCCTCCTATGCTGACCAAGTTACCCTCGGACATTCCAAAGTTCGAAGGAAAACCTAATGAAGATCCAAGTGATCATTTGACTACCTTTCACCTATGGTGCTCATCGAACTCATTAAGAGACGACTTCGTACAATTGCATCTGTTTCAATGCACTCTCATCAACAGTGCCACAAAATGGTACATCGAGCTCGACCGATCAATATACTCTAATTTTGGAGAATTGGCAATGGTTTTATTAAACCATTTTCAATTACCTATGAGATACAATGCCGACACCGAATTTTTGGCCAACTTTGAGCAGAAAAAGGCGGACCATATCTTTGATCACATCCGAGAATAGAAATTCTGAAAGAGTTTGATAAAGGTACCAATCCCACCGGCTTTCCTACTGGAGTGGTTCATCAAGTCTTTGGTCCCTCAGTTATCCAAATATGTAGCAACGTCGATGGTATTTTTAGAAGAAGAAGAGATTATGAGAGATCAATAGTTAGAGTTTATTTACTCTCATTCTTGTTTACTTTACAAAATTTTGCTAGATGCACCGAGGTCTATACTTGACAAGACCAGAGATAAGTTTGGACCACATATCGATGGAATTTTCAGTTCATCACAAGCGAAGCTCGATGATCACTTGTCAAATCAATTGAAACAATTGTCGATACATTAGACAACGACCAACCAAACCTCTAGTTGAGATTCTCCCCCTACTCAGACGTTGGATGTACACAATGTGCAATCAATGAACCCGAAGGCTAACGAGTAGGTCGACAGGAAGAATAAACAGTGAAAGAAACCCACCAATAATGTTGGTGGGGGAAACACAGATAGAAATAAGTCAAAGTATCTGTGTAACGTTTGCACGGAAGACCATCAACTCACTTGTGCCCTCGGCTCATGGAGGCCCAAAATTTACTGGCACAACAACAACCTGTTGTGTTAATGAACCCATTTCCACATGGGAAAAATTTAACTCAAGCCTCTACTAATGCAGATGGCGGTAGTCAAGGACCCCCTTAGTCATCCAGTAGTCTCTTGACCTCGAATGTCTATATGTTGAAAGGTGAAGCTCAAATAACTACTAGGGCACACGATTACAGAATGCCAAGTACTGTTGAAAAGGGTAAAGAAGTTGAAAACCTGTCTGTTCCTCTCGAGATCGAGAGAAGGATGGGAGAAACAATGACATGCATCCCGAAAGGGGCGTTCAAGAAGGCTTTTCATAATCCAAATGCGAGGGCCGCCCAGAACTACTCTGTGGTGGAATATTTTTCACATACCCCTTGCACGATGTCTGCTTTGGAGGTCCTCCAGAGCTTCCCTTCGTAGAGACATGTAATCCAGGAAATATCATGCATGATACAACCGACTTGAACCCTCATCTCCCATATCACGTCGCGTTTCATATAGTAGTGGATTACACCACAAAAAGTTTTACCCATAATATTTTCCGTACGGTGGTTGATGAGGGCGCCTCAACATGTGTGATGTCTTTGGTGTGTTGGAAGGCCATTGGCCAACCCGTTTTGTCTCCTTCACTTACTATTCTTATATATTTTGATAGTCGTTCTTTCAGACCACATGGAATCATCCCTTCTTTCCCCATGTAGTTAGGAGGGAAGACCATGTGCGTCAAAGTTGAAGTGGTCGATGCGACTCTCGACTAGAACTTATTGTTAGGAAGGAATTGGAAATATGCCATGCATGCAGTGGTTGCTATAGTTTTTCATTTCTTGTTGTTTCCACATGAGGGTCAAATCATGACCATTGATCAATTGTCCTTCTCCAAGCCTAACCCTTCATCAGGGGCATCCACAGTCCTGATGATTGATAACCCACAATCCAATGTCGTCAACGTGGGGGTTGGTTTGTGCCCACCTCTCATGGGTACTTTCGATTAAATGCCACCCTATGGTGATGCCAATATGATATCGGTTTCGAACAACCTAAGGTTGAAATATTTCAAGTTTCATAATTTTGCATGGATTACTTTAATGATCCGTGGACTCTTCCTTCCCCATCAACCATGATGGAAGGGACAGGGAATCATGGTATGTCCATGCCCTTATCTATGGAAAAGGTTGTGTACTCTATAGTCCAGCAAGCTTCCGTACAGGAGTTAGATCTATCTTTCGATCCTACCTAGGCTAAAGATTCCCTCGCTACTACCGATTCCTTAGACTTGGTTTTTCCCTTTGACGAGGAGATTATAGAGGCATTGACTAGTCCACATAAACCCTAGGATGATCTCCATCACAGATCTTATTTTCTCCCAGAGTTAGGAATAATTGAGGCAAGTAAATTCGTGTTAACTATCACTAGAGATAGGTCTTGTCTTATTAATCCTATGACTATGAAGACAATTTACACTGAGGGTAATATGGAAACCATCACTAAAATGATACCTATTGACATATCCAGAACCCGTGGCATTGTGGAGAATGTCTTCATCGGAGCACACTAATCCCTCGAGGAGATTCAAATCTATACAGATTTATTTAAATAATTTTGTGACGTTTTTTCCTGGTCTTATGAGGAAATGCCAAGCATTGATCCAAGAATCGTCAAACATGAAATAATGAATTACCCTGACACCAAACCGGTCCAGCAAAAGCTTTGTCTGGTTAATCCTTGGAAAGAAACAACTATTAAGGTTGAAAGAGAGAAATTACTCAAATTTGGTTTCACCTACCCTGTCCAATTGACTTAATGGGTGTCAAATCTCATTCCAGTCAATAAAAAGAAGGGAACAATTCGTGTATGTACAGACTTCCATGATTTGAACAAGGACTCTCCAAAGGATAATTTCCCCACCCATTAATTAACGATATTGTCAATGAATGCGCAGGTTATGAGGTCTTCTATTTCATGGATGGTTTTTCGAGATACAATCAGATACAAATTAAGCTCGAGGACCAACATAAAACAACTTTTATCTATCCATGGGGTACATTTGCTTATCGAAAGATTACTTTTGGACTTAAAAATGTTGTAGCCACCTTTCAGTGACCCATGTATTTCTCTTTCCATGATCTCAAACACATATTCGAGGATTATCTCTATGATTTAGCATCATGATCTCGGAAGAGAGTTGATCATCCCATGCACCTTTGACTTATCTTTGAGTGATGTCGCTACTATCGGATTCGCTTGAATCCAAACAAATGCAGTTTTTGCGTGACGTCGGGTCGTCTTTTAGGTTTTATAGTTTCGACAACAGGGATGATGGTCGATCCTCTAAAGCTTGAAGAAATAGTTCAATTTCATCGTTCGTGCATAGTCCCTCATCTTTAGAGTTTACAGGGAAAAACCAATTTTCTTCGACATTTTATCGCAAACTATGCCGAGATCACCAAAGGGTTTATGTGTTTACTGAATAAGGGTGTCCCTTTCCTTTGGGATGAAGCTGCTCAGTTCTCATTCTAAGCATTCAAATGTGCCCTCACATCTACACCTCTAATTCAGACACCCAATTATAATAAAGATTTATTATTGTACTTGGTCATGACAGATTCGACCATCAATATGGTATTGGTTCAAGAGGATGATCTACCCTAAGAACATGTGATTTATTACCTGATCTGAGGCCTGGTTGTGCCAGAACTCAACTAATCCAATGTTGAGAAACTTGCGTTGGCAACAATACATGTTGTCCAATGGTTCCATCATTATATCTTGTTTCACAAGACCATCGTCATTGTCATTGTGAATCCATTCCAATATGTGTTGAGATGACATGTAATCGACAGAAAGATCAATAGATGGATTTTTATCCTCTAGGAATTTGATTTAGATTTTGTTTCCACGAAATCTAAAAATTTGATGGTCTTTGCGGACCTTATCTCCTAACTTTCCATCAATTCAGGTGATGTTACACTAGAAGAATTACCGATTAAACGAGATATTTTTTTAATTTCATCTTCGGATCCATGGTATGGAGATATACTAGTCTATCTCCAGACTTTGAAGTTCCCCTCCTCTACTTCTCGTGATGAGCATCGACATATACACCATCAGGAAAAAAACTATTTCATACTCGAGGACACTTTGAATCAGCGAGGTGTAGATTGGATCCTTCATCGGTGCCTCACTCATGAAGAAGCAGAACTCATTCTTAATGACTGCCACGCTGGAGTATGTGGTGGTAATTTGTTTAGGTTGGAAACAACCCAAAATATTCTACGAGTCGGCTACTATTGGTTGACGTTAATCAAATATTGTGTTGAATCGGTCAAGAAGTGCCACTCGTGTCAAATCTTCTTTCAGAAGATGAGGGAACACCACAATCCTATGTTTCCCATCATTACAGTTGGCTCCTTCACTAAATGGGGGATTGATTATACCACATGTCAACCCCCTTCATCCAAGGGGCACCGTTATACCATTGTATAAGTAGACTACTTTAAAAAGTGGGTTGAAGCTATACCAATGTTCAAAGATGATGGCGATACAACAACTATCTTCTTGTTTGAATAGATAGTATCAAGGTTCGGTGTATCGAAGGAGATTTTCACTAACCATGGAAGTCACTTTAAGAAAAAAATGATGTCTGAGTTAACTTCAAAGCTAGGGTTGAGGAAAGAAAACTCATCACCTTATTACCCACAAGTGAATGGTCAAGTGGAGGCTATGAATAAGTCTCTCAAGACCATTCTACAATGAATGATCAATTCAGCCAAGTTAAAATGGAATTTGATGTTGTACTCGACATTGTGGGCCTACTGAACATCTGTAAATACTTCAACCAGTTTCTCACCTTTTCAACTCATTTACGGGTTCGAAGCAGTCTTGCCTATAGAATGCCAGATCCCATCTCTTAAGTTGGCAGTACAGCGATTTCCAGACACTTCACTGCTTGAGGAATGCTTATTATATCTCGATTAGGTCGATGAGAAACAATGTGATGTAGCCTTGGCTAATGTGGCTCACAAGAAAAGAGTCAAGTGTCAGTATGATCGGTTCGCTCATCCTCGAATTTTCTCCGAAGGCAACCTTGTCCTAGTCTATGACCAAGATAAGGATCCCCTTGGGGCAGGTAAGTTCAAACCCATGTGGTTCGTACCATTCATCATGAAGGAGGTATTAAAGAAGGGTTCTTATCATCTGGTTTAATTTGAAGGGAATGCTTTAGAGGAGCCTAGAAATGGGATCTATCTCAAGAAGTATTACTCGTAGGTGGGTCGCCTTGGGTGACTTCTTGTATATATGTATAGTTCTTATACAACTTTGTTTTTTCCTTTTTGTTTTATGGACGTGTCATTTTGATATCATATTTTTCACTATGGTAGATGTCAAGTGAATTAGAGGTGTTTTTTGGGTTCATTGATGACACTAGCCGACACACTCGGAGGCTTACTTCCGCAGCTTGGGTGATATTCACACCTCAAGGCTAGTTGCTATCTTTTGGAGGTACTTGTTTAGGTGACACCACAAACAATGTCATTGAATACAATGTAGTAATAGAGTTACTTCGTGACACCTTGTCGCATGGTATCTCTTACCTCTGGGTCTACTTAGATGCACAATTGGTTGTGTCCTAGTTAAACGGGGTTTATCATGTTTATGATCCTACTCTACATCGACGATTCCTTAGTGTATGTCTCTTAGAACGTTGTTTTGATTACATTATGTATATTGATGTTCCTAGGAGATTGACTTAAATGACAGATACTCTAGCTAATCAAGTATTAGATTGGCATATTGCACACATGTAAGAAAACTCACACACATACACATGTAAATACATTTGTAAATAAATGTAATTAATAATACATAAAATATGTAAATACACACACACACAGATATATATATATATATATATATATATATATATATTGACAGTATCAGAGTACATAAGTGGGCTCAAGCGCCTCAAAAATACATATCCATTACATATCATGGGGCTTATTCTCTCAAAAATTTATAGAAAGTGCCCCTGACACGTAAGTGGTCCATCCTAAGCTAAGGGAGGGGCCTGTTGGCCCTGCCATAGTGAACCATGGCATTTTCCAAACATCGGAAGAGTTGGACCCAGGTGCGTGGCACCCCAACTACGTGAGGTTGCATCGATGGTGGGATATCCTCGATCTCTGCCACAGGGAATGCGCGAGTGAGCGCGGTGAGGTTCCACTCTACTTGTCTCAAAAATCTCTCAGCCTCTCTGGCTGGAGGTTCCCCTGCTGCTACTGTTGGTCTGGCGACTATGGCTGGTACTACCTTTGTTCGAGAACGCCATGAGGTCCTCGAGAATTTTTTTGGATGCAGTGCCCAACATCTGTACATAAACTAATACATAGTTGTCAGATACTCTGATTCCCATAAAAAATGATATATATATAAAAAGAAACAAAAAATTAAATAACATTAAAAAATGAACGTACCTATCTCTCCTCTCTCTGCTCCAAGAGGCATGGGCATGTTCAGATCCCTAGAAAAGTTGATCCCGACGTAGGGGTAGTCCTCTATCGCTGGAATCTGTCATGCCCACCAGTCAAAAAATGTGTCGTCAAAGGCCTCTATGGTCCTTCCTCCCCCTATCCGCAGAAGAAACTCTTCCCATCTACACACTGCCAGGAGGGAGGCCACATGCCCTCGCACTGCCTCTCATGTACTGAGACTGGGGACTCTCAAAGAAGAACAATGAGCACAAAATGGTCCCAAATCCAAAGTTTTTTTGTCCTGCCCATGACACTCGGTGAGTTATCTTTTCATGCAGTCTAGCATGGTTATACTCCAGTAAAATATGTGTGCATTCAAGCACTGCACTACACAATGCATGTGCGCTCAGAAGGCCTGATGTAAAGCCACGGATCTAGTAATATGCCCAATGAGTAAAACTATCACTTTGAGTGATAGGTTGGTAATCTTTTTAATTGGCACTTGAGAACCTACTTTCTCAGTGCCAACCTCGCAATCGAACCTGATCATCTCTATAATGCTGTGAGGCCAAGGGGGGAAATCACGCAAGTTCACTAGTTCACCCCTCCTCGAGAGGCTAGTTAGAAAGTAAATGTATTTAGTCATTGGAGTCAAGGACTGCCCCTCGAGCATAAATGCCTCAGTGTCGGGATGCCAATAGTCTACCAAGGCATTCAACAACCTAGGTTTTGCCCTCATGAATGGACACCAGAATAACTTCCACAAACCACATTGTCTCAATGTGGCCATAGCTTCAGGGTCCTCATTGACTAGTATATCAATGTCCTCATGCTCCCTCTCTCTCCAATGGACATACATTCTGCAAAATGACAAGTTCAAAAGAGAGTTAATGATTTCATTTTTAATTCTTTCATATCTTTGAGGGTGTACGTGGGTTGTATTGGAAATAGTCATGTATGCAAGGAGGAAGTTTGTTTGCTTCCTATGGGAATACAAGGGTTGTCCTAGGACAACCTGCGTACATGTAGTGCCAAACTTTTTTAAAGGTGTGTGCCCCCCCAAAAAACAAAACTAATGGAAAAGGAAAGTATGGAAATGAAAGAGGAGCTAGTTAGTACTTACTTGGTCTAGCGGAAGTTCATTTCATCCACTGAAGATCCCAAAATAAAATTATTTAACAAAGGGGTATTTTTGGCTTTTTGGTCAATTCTCAATTTTAAATGGTGATAATGAGCTTCCATATTCTATTTATAGACTTTTTTGGCCCTTTTTGTTCTTTTTTGACCCCTTTTGTCATTTTTTCTGGCTTGAAAATCATTTAACATGGTTCTTTAGTTTCTCATTGGATGTTACAATACACTTTACTTTTGGTTTGGGAAAACCTTTTGAGAGATGGGGCACTTTTAAGGTCTTTTGGTAAAAATTCATTTTTCCAACTTTGTGCATCTAAGTTAGGATTCCACCTCCACTTGTTGCACCTCGTTGTCTTTTTCTCTTTGCTATAGGATCAACCCCATCAAATTGCGACACAAAACCATCATTCCTGCTCTATAAGTGTCTTAATTTAGTGGTAGAGCCTACCTTCACATGGATCCCCTAGGTATATCCTGGTTGCATTTTCATGTCCATGCCATTGTGAATGAATTTAGGCTTGGGATTCCTTGTTATTCTTGTCCTAATTACAAGATTGAGCCTCATATGTATGATATGTTATCACTCTTGAACTCACCCTCAAAACACCCACAAAACGAGTCTTCTTTTAAGCCCTTTTCAGACCCTCTAAATATGAAAATATTGACAAGCAATCTTGTTGTCCTTCACGCTTGCCAATCTAAAATTTGAAGACATGTCTGTCCGGCTATAGTTTACCTATTTTTCAATCCGGATGGTCAATTTTATGAACAAAGGTACACTCTAGGAACTTTGGTTCATTAGAACGGTATTCTCAGGTATAAGTTTACCCCTTTTTCGGGCCTAAGGGACTAAATTTACGAAAAAGGAACCCCACGGAGTCCATAGTTAAGCTCTTTTCAAACTCCCTAAAATTGAAAAGATATTCAAGGACCTTGTTCCTTCACACTCGTTAAACTTGTCGAGAAGAACGTCCTCTACAGAGTCCATAGTTAAGCTCTTTTCAGACTCCTTAAAATTGAAAAGATCACCGAGTGACCTTGTTCTTTCACACTCGTTAATTGGTTTAGAAAAACATCTACTGGCATGAGTTTACCCCTTTTTCCAGCCTATAGATTAAGGAGGAAAAAGGTACACCTCAGGAGATTCATCTCTCCAGGATATTTCTCCTCAGTAAATTTCACCTTTTTCGGGCTATGGAGACTAAATCTAGAAAAAGAAGCAAGTCCATAGTTAAGCTCTTTTCAGACTACTTAAAATTAAAAATATTATCGAGTGATCTTGTCTTTGTCACACTCATTAAAATGGTTTTGAATAAACGTATTTTTGGTGATATTTTACCCCATTTTAGGGCCAACTAGACTATGTTCGAAAAAGGTACCCCAGTGGAGTCTTCTTTTGCACTTTTTCGGACTCTCTCAAAATGAAAAACCACTGAGCTTACCTTCTCTGGGCTCGTTTAAAATTACATTGAAGGACATTATCATTGTGTCTTATTAATCCCAACTGCATCTCTGCGTCTTTGTCTTAATGTCAACTCCATGTTGCTCTCAACTAAACCTTTGAAGCATGACTTATACGCAAGCCTTGTAGCACTTTGCCTTTGCATCTTGACACCTTGACCCATGGAGGAATTTTCTCGAGTGTCCTTTCCCTGCACATGTCTCCTTGCTCTAAGCATGAGTGTGTTCCTTGCGCTTGGAACTAGTATGCTTGTGACACTCGTTCCTCCTTTGTAACGTAGAATTCTTTTATTCTTTTTCAAGCTCTCCAAAATATTGAAAAAGACAAAAAAATCAAATATACCCCAAAAACAGGATGGGAAAAGTATTTTATTTTTATGGGAGCACAATGAGTCGCCCTTGGACAAAGCACATCCTTCTGTTTGTTCCTCAAGATTTGGTATTTAATATGACCTTAGGAAGTTGTTCTCATAACATAGAGTTATGCCCTCCTCTATTTGGTTATCCTTCCAAGCATATGGAGAGTTTGTGTTTCTTCTTGCATCGTGAACTTATGTCAATTTCTTGTTTCCTAAGTTAGATCATTAGTCGTGCTATTTTCCAAGGGAAGTTTTACCCAACTTGAGTCGACCTCTCTGCATTTTGTCTCTTTCCCTCATGCCCAACCATCCCTAAAGTCTAATCAAGTCCATGTTCGAAATCAATGAAGTTATTTGCCTAATCATCGAGATCCTCTTGTCTGTTCCCCGATGAGTTGTCAAAGACCTCTGGGTAGTGAATTCATACACTCACATTATACTCATACCTGATTTTTGAAGATCTTAAAGTTTTTTCTCAATCTCTGAAGTCCTCATCTCCAACCATTAGGTAGCATTAGGTTCTTGAATATGGATACTATACAAGTATATATTTGATTTTGAGGTGTAGATCCATTGTGTATTGCTCGCGGCTACACTTTATATAGTTATATGACATGGATCTTCAATATATTTGATTGGAAGCCATGATTTATTTCATCCCGAGCATGGGTATGCCCACCTCGGTGAGACAATTGTTATTTTTCATATGGAACCTCCCGAACTCTGGTCCCGGGCTCACTAGCTTCGTACCTTGGTGAATATTTGTAATGTATTTCGGCCATCATATGCTCTTCTAACCTCACACATTAGAGGGAATCTGTTATAACCCTAAATTGCACTATACATGCACACCTAGCATCATGCCATCTTACTTACTATTTTTTCCAATCCAATACTGGACATCTCTTCTTAAAAACACAATTTTTGAATATGTACATGCCAGGCACCACTACTTCCTATGTACATATGCTAGTTGCACCATTACAGCCTGCGTATACCCACAAAATTTGCAAGGGATTCATTGAGATTACCGACTATTGGGTAGTTTTCAAACTAATCCACGACCTATAGCCCATCACCCAACCAAATAACCATCCTTTTGTCATATAAAATGAGGTGTTGGATTCTCATTCCAAGGAGAAACATAGCTACAGTGAAACTTTGCCCATTTCACTTTCCCCCCTTTCCCCAAGAAGTTGCAGCCACATTGTTAGTTTTGAGCCAGAATTCCCTATTCTTGCCTTTTTCCTCATTCATAAGCCTATGCCCATTGTCTAGAGAGAAGTGTGAGAGAAGAAGGATACGTGGAAGAATTTGGATCTTGGTGAAGAGGAGCCCAGGACCGGGTTCAAGGAGCAGTTGTCGATCTCATTTTGTAATTTACTTTTTGAGATTAATATAAATAAGTACTTTTTTCGTCCCTCCATATCATGTGTTTAATCTTCATGTTTGATCTACATTTTTGTTATGGAATCTAACCCACTAATTCATATATAAGATGCATGTTTGTAGTTTCTTGTTTGTCTTTTGGTGAATGAAGGTCATTCTTGGGAGGAGACTTGTAGTCGAGGAGCGACCGAATGCAAAAGGATTGACATCAGACGTAGAGTTTAAGGTAAGACTATCGGATTCTTATACTTTGTATTTTATGCATGAATGTGGGGTATTGTTGGGTTAGTTGTTAAAAGTAGGAGACTTTATATGGTTATCTCTACCTTAACGATTGAACCCTAGTGTATTCCATAAGGGGGTTTTCCCACTATAGCATAATTGGCAACAATATTGGGGAGCCTCTAGGGTTTTTAGGGGATTTTTTTGGGTGTTTTAATTGTTTTGATTACCTCTTTGAGTTCTTTGTAAATTTTTGAGTCTTCAAGGGATTCTGATCTGCCATAGAAGTATTCCCTTCCTGGTTAGATTTGATTATTAGTTTTATTTATTTTAAGAAGTTACAGAGGTGTACGCGGCCTGCGGTGGGTATTCACGCATACATATGCACCCTACCTTTAGACAACCCACGTACATACGCAGGCTACTTAAGTAATAGTAGAGTGCATGTGTCAGGAAGCCTTTTTCTTAAGAAGAGGCAATCATCCTCTTCTCTGATTGAATTATGACTTCTCAGGGGTTTCTTGATTTAGTATTGGTCTCTGTAGTTACAATCTTTAAGTCTAGGTTTGACGTCAGTTCCTTTATCTTTGAAGATTGCTTGTGTTTTTCGTTGAAAGGGTTTTGGATAAATATGTGAGTCTTTTATGTTTTAGCCTTTGTGGTTCCTTCAGTGATTCCCTGTGATCCACAGTAGACCAGAAGTTAGTTTGTTTGGTCTTGCCTTGTCTGCACTTTTCCCTTTTACATGATTTAGAAGAAAAGAAAACTATTCATTTTCAAGTTTCTTATTTTCAAGCATAAACAAAAAAAATATTTCACTTTCTTGTTTGGTTAAGTAGTTAGGTTAGTTGTATTTGTTTATGAGGAAGAAGAGTGCTTTCTCAAGTTCTTTATTGAATACTTAGGACTTTAAGTAGCTCATAGTCGAGTGAAATTCAGTTTTAGGTTTTTTCTTTTAAAATATCTTGGAAAGAAAGTTAGTTAGAAAAGTTGGTTAAAGAGTTTTCAATTTGCAAATATTTTTGAAAAATAAGTAATTTTGTTTCCAACATTTGTTCTTCTCTTTCATCTCTTTAAAAATACCACTAGTTTCATTTATGTTACTTTGACTTAAGATAAACCACTTAAAATTAAATATTAAGTAAAATTAATCATAATTTATGTTTGTAGGGTCCATTAACTAGACTAGGCTAGAGCCTTGATTTAGGTTGGAGAGAAAACTCTTCAAGGCTACAAAACAAACATAGGAGTCTGTTATAAGGAGTGTATAAGTCCAGTACTGTGGAGATTATTCGGGACCCCCCTCTAACACAGGGGTTAAACATGAGGTCGCATGTGGAAAGGTAGCAGAGATAACCCCTCCAAAGTCAGACCAAGCATAGTGGGGAACACATATAAAGGACTTATCTTGGGATTTCGTTGATCGAATTTTCCATGGAGCATCATGGGTATCGAATCCATTCGAGGTACTTAGTCATCTTCTAGAACATTTTCTTTCAATACCCTCGATAGGTTTCAGTCTTGATACCCTTCTCGTTGCGGTCCACCCGAATGTCGACTATACCTTCCTAGTATTTTTTCATGAGATGACAACCTAGTTTCCTTTTTTTAGGGACTTACATAGGTGACTGCGGGTGTATACCGCGGTACCTAGGACATACATCATGCCATGGTTTGTATATTATACCCGAAGGGTGTTTCTGTGTTCGAGTTTCACTTGAACCGATAAATTGCTCTAGTGTTGATTGGTGTAACTGTTCTTCCAATTAGTTATAGTGGTTTTCTTGTTATATCTTATAGGAAATTTTTCTAGTGTGTGTTTTGGTCTTAAGCATTAGAAAATCATTAGTGTGTCGTTGATTTTACATAGTGGAAGATCAAGAGCTCCATCGATCATGAAGGCTTTTGGGCCTATCGTCGGTTAAATTGGAGCCATCACCACCACCGCGAAGGTGAAGAGTTCACCAGGAAGGGTCATTTGAGGTGACCAGGCCACAGGAAACTGTACCTGAGCCAACTCTAAGAGAAGAACACTCGTATATGGAGGAACCGACTATTTCTGACCTTGGAGCGGAAACTCTCGGTCTGTACAACCCTTCAATCACTAACTTGTCGGCGTGACTTTCGATGCAGCTTGCCCCTCCAAGGGTAATTATCACGAGAGTTAGATAGTCCTACAAGCAACGATGGAAGAAAATGTTGCTACTTCATCAGGGATTCCTCATACTCCCTCTACGAATGCAACCACTGGGGGAATTCCACCTCCTAACTCACTTTCGCAGGTCTGGGCCACTATGGTCTTGACCGCCTCTACCTTGGGTAGTGGTCTGAATATGTCTATGGCGGTGATCACCGCACCTTTCATGTAGAGTGCGATAGGACCTCCGTTTTCATACAAGATGCCTAGTTTTGATACGAACTCTGTCCTCACCTACTCCACCCTATATACCATGGGTTTGGGGGCAGGGAGCTCAAACGTTCCTATGCAAGGGTCCATGGGGGGTACCTCAACCCCCTATAATGCTTTCCCTTACGGTGGGGGTCATATACCTCCGTCATCCCCCTCGCTCGATGGTTCTTATCAGCAACCCAACTGGTCGAACATAAACTACAACTCATTCAGAGAAGGTATTTAAGGACCTTCTTCCAATACCACATCAGTGGGTTCTTTTCCATTCTCTTTGTTCGACGCATTTGGTAACAACGCATTCTCGTTAGCTGCCATCTTGGCCAGGGGAAACCCTGGTTTTGGATCACAAAATACTGTGTAGGGTACTATTTCTGCACAATGGGCACACACTTCTCAAGGACCTTGGAATCTGTGGCAGGGATCAATTCCCTTATCAGGGATGCTGATCGGAGGAAACCCCTTCCATGGTCAATGGAACCTCGGGCAAGGCTCAATACCTATTCCCATCGGATCGATAGGGGGCGACCCTTTATAGAACCCTTGCAACACAACATCGGGAGAAATCCCTTCTTATCCATCAATGTCCTATTACGGGAGTCAGTCTATGACGTCTCAACAAGCACAATATATGAATGCTAGCCTAGGCCATGGTTTTTACCAAAACCCAGGCCAACAACCTAACTTTTCCTGGCAACCTGGTGCCAGCCAAAACCCAGGCCCCTATCCTCCTCTACATATTCAACAACCTAAGGTACCATTTCTGGAAACTTTTCATTTGCTAGACTTGTTAAGATTATTAAATGACCCAATATGTCACGATCCACGTTGGCCTCCTATGTCAACCAAGTTACCCTCGGACATTCTAAAGTTTGAAGGAAAACCTAATGAATATCTAGGTGATCATGTGACTACCTTTCACCTATGTTTCTCGTCCAACTCATTGAAAGACGATTGCATACAGTTGCACCTATTTCAACGCACTCTCATCAAGAGTTCCACGAAATGGTACATCGAGCTCGACCACTCAAGATACTCTACTTTTGGATAATTGGCAATGGTTTTCTTAAACCATTTTCAATTACTTGTGAGATACGATGTCGACACCAAATTGTTGGCCAACTTTGAGAAGACAAAGTTGGACCATATCTCTGATCACATCCGAGAATGGAGACGCCGGAAGAGTTTGATAAAGGTACCAATCCCACCATATTTCCTATTGAAGTAGTTCATTAAGTCCTTGGTCCCTCAGTTATCCAAAGACGTAGCAACGTCGGGGGTCTTTTAAGAAGAATAATCGATTATGAGAGCTCAATAGTTAGAGTTTATTTACTCTCAATCTAGTTTACTTTATGAAATTTTTCCAGATTCACCGAGGTCTATACTTGACAAGACCAGATAGAAGTCTGGACCACATG
>ML872929.1:9064-19435 GCA_009831015.1 Picea engelmannii
AAAAATGGCCCAAGCCATAAATTTTGAAACTTGGTGTGCTCACCCTTTCCTTCGTGTGGTTTGTCCCACTTTAAGACGAGATCGCCTACTTCAAAATTTCTATTAGAAGTAGAATTAGAATCGAACCAGCTTTTGATCAGTTGTTGATGTTGATCTAACTTACGGTTAGCTTGGGTTCTTTCTTCTTCCAACTTCATCAAAGCGTTAATACAGATTTCTAAAGGGGGACAATCTTCTTCTTGGACTTTTTGCGACAATTGAAGCGAAGGAAGAAGAATGTGAGGTGGCAGAATGGCTTCTCTGCCATAAACGAGAAAAAAGGGGGAATTACCTATAGCGGCTTTGGGTGTTACCCTATCAGCCCACAGTGCATTTAGCAGTGGATTGTGCCAGTTCTTGTGATTTTCAACCACGGTTCTCTTGATAATTTTGATCAAGTTCTTGTTTGTTGATTCTGCTAAGCCGTTACCTTGGGGGTAGTAACTAGTAGAATATTTCATCTTTATTCCTTTCTCCAAAGAAAACTCACTCATCTCAAGAGAATAAAAGTATGAAGCGTTATCAAAGACTAGACAATCAAGGATACCGAAACGAGTGATGATATTCAAGTTCAGAAAAGAAATCACCTGACTTGTGTTAACAGTTCTTAGCACGACGGCTTCAGACTATTGAGTAAAGTAATCAGTGGTTGTCACAATATACTTGTGCTATTGTGAGGATGGAGGGTTAATAGGACCTATGAAATCAAGGTCCGATTGCTGGAAAGGAGAATCGACTAAGACAGGTTGCAAGGGGAAGGCTGGTTTTTGCAACCGCCCTGATGCTTTCTGACAGATAATACATTTACGACACAAAGCATGGGTGTCCCTAAAAGGCATGAGCTAGTAGTAACCGGCTCTTAAAACCTTATGAGCAGTGGTATCTCCATTGAAGTGACCACTAGCTTCTCCTGCATGCAACTCAAGCAAGAATTTCTCTGCTTCGTCTTTTTCAAGACAACGCATGAGTATGCTGTCAAAATTCTGACGAAACAGTATACCGTTAACTAGAATAAAGGAGGCAGACTTTAGTCTCAACGCTCTTCTTTTGGAAGGGTCAAGGTGACGGGGTGCTGATCAATGTTCAAGACAATATCTAATATCGTCATACCAAGGACTTACGAAGTTTTGTGTGCAACAAATTAAACTTGGATCGCATTGTTCTAGGTTTGACGTATCACTATCTTCTCGCTGTTCAGTTTCTGAATCAGCTACCAGCTTACACAACCCTTGGCCTCTCACAATCTGTTTTGGGGTGATTTCTAAGTCATACTCCTATAACGAGGTGACCCAGTTGGCTCTTTTCTCTCCTAACTCCTCTTGCACTAACAAGTTCCTTACGACAGGGTAGGGGACAATGACCTTCGTCCTTGACTTCAAAAGATATGATCGAAAATGCTTAACTGCTTTGAAAACAGCGTAGGCTTGCCGATCAACTGCTAGGTAGTTAAGTTCAACACCTTTGAAAGAAGATCTCATAAAGGCGATGGGAACTTCATTGTTCTCGAAATTATTCTGAGTTAGGATTGCGGCATAGGAACGATTAGAGGCAAAAGTATAGAGTGTAAAGTCTTGAGAGAAATCAGGGCTCATGAGAGACGGAGCATCTATTATGGCCTTCTTTATAGCATTGAAAGCTTTGTTTTCTGTGGGTCCCCAGTGATATTGGGTGTCTTTCTTAATTAGGTTCTGGAGAGGCCTGACCATTTCAGAGAAACTGGGGACAAATCTTCTCACGAAATTAATCTGGCCTAGGAAAGACTGCATGGATTTTTTGGAGGTAGGTGGGGGGAGTTTAGTTATGACTTGAGTCCTCTCAGGGTCAATAATCATTCCATCACTAGACATAATGAATCCTATTAATTTACCCTGTTCTACTGCAAAGATGGACTTCTTGGGGTTCAAGAAGATGCCGTATTTACGACATCGTAGCAGAACGACTCGTAAGTGAGCTAGATGACCATCTTTGTTTTTAGAATAAACAGTCACATCATCTAAGTAAACTACCACAGAGTGATTGATTAAGCCTCTAAAAGCAATGTCCATTTCTCTATGAAAGGTAGCACCAGCATTAATCAATCCAAAAGGCATTTTGCGATAATCATAAGTGCCCCATGGGGTATGGAAGGTAGTTTTTAGTTGGTCTGGCAGAGACATCAAGACTTGGTTGTATCCAGAGAAACCATCCAGTAAGGATAGCCTCTCCGAACCAGATACTTGTTGAAGGATCTATTCCATGGGAGGCATAGGATAATTATCTTTGTCAGACGCTTGGTTGAGGTTTCATAAATCGACACAAAGTCAAATTTCCCTGTTTTTCTTCCGCAGTGGGACGAGGTTGGATACCCATTGAGTGTGTCTAACAGGAAAAATTATTTTAGCACTTAGGAGTTTATTCAATTCTTTTTGAACGGTCGGCTCTAGTTTAGGATGCATTTTCCTTAGTTTCTGTTGGAAGGGTAAAGTTTGGGGCTTCATCGGGATGACATGCTGTATAATATTAGGATCGAACGTTTTAAGATCATCGTAAGTCCATGAAAAGACATCCTTGAATTATTTAAATAATTTAACAAAAGAAACTTTTTCTTGTCTAGAACATCCCAAGCCTAAGTTGATACTCTGAGGATTTTCGCTAGTCCCTAAATTGACTTTTTCATAAGACAATGAGGAACTATTGGTTTTGCAATTGACCGTCTTTTTAAATTTATCTTCAAAATCATAAAATTTTTCTAGTCTAACAATAGATTTGGGTATGAAATTTACCATGTCCGATAGAGCTTCAAGAGATTTTGGATTAGGTATTACCGTAAAGTCGTGCAAATTGTCGTCGTGCATTTTTTCATCTATCACAGTGCCTTGAAAGGTTTCTTCCATGTGCAGAAAGTTAATGATCTGCTGATCATCATCAAATACTCTCCAGTTTGTGATATTGTCAGGAACAGATGGTTGAAACAATAATTCCATGGAGAATGCGCTTGGGGATAAGCTTTCTGCAGGAAGAAGTTTAGAGGCAAGATTAGCTAGTAGATCTGTTTCAACATTATTTAATCTAGGAATGGAATTTATATTAAAAGAAGAAAATTTGTTCATTAAACTCCATACCTCAAACTGGTAACATTTGAGATGCGGGGAAAGACAGTGTATAGAATCTCTTACCTACCTAACCACTATCTCAGAATCACCGAATACAACCAGATTTTGAATGTGCATGTCCAAGGATTTTCTAAGACCTTGCAGTAAAGCCTCATATTCTGCAGTATTGTTAGTACACTCAAATTCTAGCCTACAAGCCAATAATGTCTTGTTACTTACCGGATCGATAATGATGCAGCCTAACCAGCTCCTTCTTTAGACTTGGAACTGTCGAAATATAGAGACCAGATTTGATTTCCATCGGGCTCATGAGACTATTGCATAGAAGCTGTCGGTTGCATACATGCGATGATCTCAGATTGCTATTTAGGATTGTTGATCGGTGAAACTTCAGCCATGAAATTTCCAAAGAAGGTGTCCATCCCTTGGACTTCAGGTGAATCAGCAGGGGGTGTGTATGGTTCATTAGGGTCGTTCAAATTTGTAACCGTGAACTTAAGGTAATGCTCACGATTCACTCTGATCTTGTTGGGCTTACCGTTTTCTGGAAGCCATAAGTGAGACCAGTCCATCGCGAAGTAACCATGTAGCTGCTCCGACCAGTCCCTTCTCAAAAATAGACCATACACTTCTAGAATATCCACCACAATTATATCAATAACCTGATGAACCTTTGGGTTAGATGATAATATAATCAATACATTTCTCAGTTCGCCTATAACTTTAACATCTGTTCGATCAAGTTGTATGATTTTCAAAGAAGATGGTTCTACTTCGGTGTTAATCTTTTGGCAGACAGACCAAGGCATCACATTTGACGATTCTCCTGAGTCAACCATACAATTATGCACATTTCTGTTGAAGATTTCGAAAGTTAAAAGAAAAGGGGGTACATTCTTGCGAGTACTTAGAGTAGTAGCTTGTGGTTTCTAATGCTACTTTATCTACATCATTCACATTATTTACATTATTATTTACAGGAGTTATAGGAAGGCTTCCTTTATCTTGAGGACCAGGATTATTTTTTGTGGAAGTCTTCTGCGGAGCTTTTCTTTGCACAACCTTATTACCATTTGAATTACCATTCTTGCCATTTTATGAAATATTTTGCAACATCTTCTGTAACAAAAATGGAAACTTCAACAACTCATAAATGGAAATATTAGCCCTTAATTTTTTAAGATCTTCAACAAAATCATAATCTAATTTAGGACTGACATTACTCTGTTTAATTTCTACTGATTTAGATGGCTTTGGAGGTGCATTTGTAGTGTTCTCAGCAGGAGGTTTGTTTGATGTCTTACTCCTAGTGTTGTAAGGGTGAACAGTCTCGAAGTTAGCTTGAAAGATGCTGTCTGAGAAATGTCCAAAAATGTTTGGAGAAGATTCTTCTTCTTGAATTATTTCCTGCTCGACTTCCGCCTGAGGGATTTCAGGAGGCATCAAGTTATCTTGGGCTTCTAGAATTGTCTGAAGAGCACATTGCAAACTTTCTAGATTCAAGCCTTCGGGGTTTGGATTAGGCCGGTTGGTGGGAAGAGGATTTTGTAAAGGAGGTTTGTAGGGTCCTTTACTCGAAGAAGCTTCCTCAATCGACCTTTTTAAATCTATAACTTGATTAGACAATTTTTGTACAACTTTAGTTAAATTTTCCAAATCAGAGTTTTGAGGTTGTGTTTTGCTTTGTGTAGGTCTGAGGAGAATTTCAATCTTCTTTTTGGAAGAAGAAACAGTCTCAGTTTCGTTGCTAGAAGAGTCCTTAAGACTAAGTATATCTTTTTCAATTTGAGTAGCCTCCTCAAAGACTTCTAACAACGTAGCCTTTTTAGATCATTTAACCCAAATAGCTATACTTTGATGTATATCTTTAGTGTAGTAAGCTATTACAAGACTCTCAGCAGGCATAGAATCTGAAGGGATTCGATTTTTAAGCGTTAAGAATCTTTGTATTAAAATCTTTAACTTTTTCTTTTGGGTTCATCTTTAAGTTCGAAAGATCCATGACTAAGACTTTCAGAGGTTTACCATCTCCGAATTTTTCCAAAAAGCATGACCCAAACTTTTCCCAAGACACTATGGTATGAGGTTGTTGGGCAAAGTACCAAGTGGATGCATTACCCTCAAAAGTATAAGGGAACAACATACAGATGACACCTTCATGTTCAACATTACGGAGTCTGATGGCTAACATAAATTTTTTTATATGATCTTCATCTATCTATTTTGAATTAGGATCAAACATAGGAAGCCATTTCTTCGGGTGCTTAGGTAAAGGGTGCTGGGCTCTGGGTGCAGCTACAGCATCCTGGTCCAACCAGGGTCTAGCAAGGTTGTTATGATTTTCCATTGTGGAAGGTTGAGAAGGTGGATTGCCTTTGTCAGAAGAGGAAGGAGATGAGGGAGGTGGTGAAGGAGGTATCCCAAATCCTCCTGCAGCAGGATTTGTGTTTGGATCTGTAGGATTCACAGTGAGGTTAGTATCACCTAACTGTTCTCTGATATCAGAAAAGTCTAAAGGTTGACCCCATGGATGGTTTGGTTGCCTTAAACTAGCTAAGGCACTATGTGTTTTGATAAGAGATTGACGAACGATCTCTTGGATATCACCACCTGTAGGATTAGGGGTTGCTGGCTCAACTGTGATCTGTGGATCTTCGATTGAAGTAGTTGCTGTTTGAGGGGGAATATTATCTTGTGAACGGCTTCTAGTCACTATAGGTGTGCGATTAGGTGGAGGAGGAGTCTTGCGACCGCCTCATGCCATTAATTAAGTTCAGGTCCTCCTTCTAGCGCCATTTGTTGACGAGCGAAATCGTCCATCCATCAATTGAGAGAGTGGAACTGGTCTGGGGTTGTCTAAATAACCCAAGATATTTGGAATGAACCACCTTGACGGGTTTAACAGCTCCGTTGGCTGCTCTAAGGTCCTAGGAAAACCAAAGCGAAAACTAAACTAAACTAACTAATCTATCTAAAAAAAATAAAACAAAATAAACTAACTAAAACTAATAAAACAAACTAAAACTAAATACAAGAAACTAAACTAACTAAAAGACAAAAAATACATTAATCTAATTGAAACAAACTAATAAATAAACTAAATCTAATTATAAACTACTCTAACTATTCTATATACTCACTACTAATTACTATTACTCTAACTCTAACAATTAACCGTCTAAGTACCAGTTATAATACAACTTATTCACAAATATACAATATACACAACTTGCAGATTTGAATAAAACCTGTAAAACTCATATGCTTTCTGTCCTAAGATGTCCAAAGATATTTTTGATTTTTGATTTTATGAATAAGAAATAAAACTTACTGAAATTAAACGATCTAATATATTAATTCTATAAATCTAACTAAACTAATATCTGAACTAAACTACTAATAAAAACAGTAAACACACAAGCTACTAACTGACCTGGAGGCGCTCCTATTTTGTCTTGTGTATGATGACTTCGAAGCTGGTCGGAGGAAAGAAATTCGCACCGGTTGATCCAAAATATTTTCATAAACGATTAGCTGCACTGCTCTTTGAGTGTTTTACAAGAAAAACAAGACATAAAAAATCATAACAACTATATGATTATAAATCTCTGCAATAAGGGAAACTTGTTATGCAAAAACTTATATTTGATAATTCAGCTTATTAAGAAGATAAACCTGTCATTCACAAATTGAATTAAACAATTGTTATGTCTTTTATACACTTGGAAGAAACCAGATATGGATTACAGTGATTAAAATTATATCATTTTCACATGATTAAGATAGCTAAAGTAGTCGTTAACCAGATACAAATTGATATACACAACATGAAACAAAATATTGATATAATGAGAAGCTAAAGTTGTGACAAAACACCAAATTTTGCCTCAGTCTGTATTAAAAATCCATATCCTTCTTCTCCCACGAATGAGGATATGGACATTATTACAAAAATCATAAGTATATATAAGTCTCTCCACATGGTAAAACCTCCCTGTGGATAATATCGAACTGTTTTACATAATCTGGGAGATATTCCCAAAATCAACTAAACTAGGAAACTAAAATGCAAGAGAAATATTTGAAATATCCCCTAACTGCTCATCAAATCCACTGCAAGTTCGAATTTATCTGCAATAGACCAAAAATATCAAGTTAGAAAGGTATTTCATCAACAAAACAATAAGAATTTGATTCCACAGACTTAGCTACAGAATCATGTGATTCTGTAGCTAGTCTAAAATAGCATACAGGATCAGATAGAAATCAAATAAAATCTCTTTTTTAAAAGAATCAAATCCAATTTTCTTTCAGTAAACATTGAAAACAAATCACTAATGATTCAAATGATTTTATCATTTAATATGAAACATAATCAGAAGTGATTTAATCAAAATAGAGGTAAGAATACTCTGTTTTTCTTTCACTATAAAATCGGGTCAAACAGTAGCAAGACTATTCCATATCCAATTAAATCAATAATCAGTAATATCGTATGCGATATGATCTAATCCAACACAACCATCATTGTTTCGTTATAACTATAATAGTATAACCACAAATTCATATCGTTCAATCAAATGTAAAGATGGACATAATGCTTCGCTCATGTGTAAATGAAATCATATGCAACAGCGTCAACACAATCAAATTCGTGATTGTTTTCTTGCACAGTCAACAGACAGGATCATAATAGAATCATCAGAGATTACAATTGTAAACTAGGAAAATAATCAAAACGAATTACGACTGAGTTTAATTATAGAAACAAATCGTGATCCTGGATATAATCACTTTTTCTCCTCGAATCAAATTTAAATAGTATATTCAATACAATACGGATCGGATTGATAATATGGTGGAGAAAACCAACGTGAATCAACCAGCTAGATATAACTGTTACGATTTGTATCAATTCACGATTTGGGTGGATATAAAACAAAATAATATTAAACATAATCAGAACTATATCCAAGCTGGTCAAAAGTCATATGTAAATAGAACCGTAACAGTTAACCATCATTACCAACCATATCGTATACGATATAACCAATTCGAATCAAAACATTGATTGTGTTCAAAATTGAAATGCCAGAAACAACTTTTGTTTAGAAAAGATAGAAACGACTTCAATTAGCAAAAAAGTATCCAATTTAAGCCAAATTAAACCAATCAAATCCACAGCATAATCCATCGAATCGAAGAAAATCCAATCAAAGCTAAACTAGGAAATGAAATTCGATCAATCAAAACTATGTACATAATGCATATAATGTGACAAAGCAAATCCAAGCTGTAATTAGAATTGTTTGGAAGAATTCGAATTCGTTATATAAACAAGTGATAGAACATACCAGTGAGGCTGCTCAAATTATGCCAATTTTGAATTCATGACCGCTGTAGCTTACTCCACATTCTTAAACAAAATAGAACTTGTTGTTCTTTGTTTCTTATCAGTGGCTTGCAATTTATCCTTTTGACTGGTAAGCCTTGCAACTTGATCCTCCAGAGAATGAATTCTGGACTGTAGCATTGGCATATCAAGATAGTACCTTTCTAAGCACGAGCCGCACTGATCATAGGGTGGCGCTGTGGGTTGAGGTAGAGCAGGAGAGGGTTTTGACGAATCACCGGGGGTTTTACAAGGCAGCTTATTGCCTGGGTAATTAGGGTCATTTTGCAAGAAAGGTGGTAGGTTCAACACGAAGTCAAACGAGGGTTCGACACACAGACCTTCATAATAGGGATATTCACTTGCCAGGTAACGTTCTACTTCTGAGTCAGAATCTCCACTCAAAATGATAGTGTCAGGGTTGACAGGAGGTTTAGGTTTGTTTCTTGCCATTCGAGAGATTAAACGAGCATTCTTCTTGCCTTTGGAATTCGCTGTAGGTTTGGCTTTAGGCCTTTTACCCACAGGTTTAACAGTTTCGACATCCTTGGTCACAGAGTGGGGTAGGTTGATAGGTGGGTCGGGTAAGGGTTTAGGTAACAGGATACTGTAGGGTACCAGGGGTACAGAGTTTCCCTCACTCACCACAGGTTTGTCAACCTGTGGAGGGTTTGAATCTTCAAAATCATTGCGAGTAAGAAAATCGTTCCAACAGTCTCCGTGTAACTCCAAATGATAAACAACAATAATTTTAACCAGCCCGAAGTGAAAAAGGCTGCTATCAACATGGTTCCTTTTGTATCTCTTATACATTTTAAAGAGGCTCCTATGCAAGTAATAAGGCATATTAAGCTCTTAGCCCATGAAAACCATAAGTAAACGAAGGTGGTGTAAGAAAAAAAACCCATACCGTCCCTCGCAGGTGATAAATTGTTTGATTATCATTAGCAAATCGTGCCAATGTTGCTTGAGCATATTCACAGGCAAACCTTTGTCACAGGAGCTAACCTTACGTGACTGGAAGAGTAGTGTCCACGGGACCTCTTCCACTTTGCAATTCTTGGACCATCGTTGTCCAGTGGCAGGCAAACCCATAGCTAAACTGAGAAATTGCTCGTCAATTTCCAATTAGACATCCCCGACCTAGGCTTGACATTATTCAAAGGTTAATGCGAATTGTCGAGCCACGCAGGGGTTAAAACCATCAAAATTTTGTATGAACAGGATCCATCCAAATTCCTCAAGGTCACTATGGGCACTGTCGAACATCAACAGAGCTTGGCTACCATTGGGTTCAACCCTTATGACTGGGGCCATGGTGCGAGCGCGTGGTAAGGGTTTGGGTTGAAAACAACAACACACAGGAGCAAATTCGTTTGGGCTAACAACTACGAATGATCAAAGGGGGAGCATTAATGTGCACGTGCGAGGGTGGTGGGATTATTCACCGCCATGCATAATAGTAATGGCATAGTACAACCACCGAATTAACCCATTGTTGAATCAATCATAGCATAGTTTTAAAACCTTATCATTCGACCAACCATAAAAATCAAACGGTGGATGATATACCAATGCGCCATTGTATTATTTCAAACCACAAATGTTCAATGTGAAATCAAACTCAAAAGTCAAATGTATGCCATTGTATAAGTGTGTAATCAAAGTTTTAAAACATTGTGGCAATCGATAATTATAGAATTGACAAACCAAAAGCCATAATAAGGATCACATCATATACATAAAAACAAAAATAACTATGACCCCTATGTAATTCAATGACTAGGCAAGTCTTAAAAACAAAATTTTCATGCTCAATGCCTTACCAGTTTAATAAAATCTAGTTGC
>ML872930.1:0-16147 GCA_009831015.1 Picea engelmannii
AGATCCATGTCAAGTAAGACAGGTCATGGCCACCAAACATACACTGTGGATCCATGCCAATATGACTCAAATCTGAACATAGCCACCAAAAAATACACTGTGGATCTATGTGTTAAAGACTCAAATTTGAACATAGCCACGAGACATACAATGTGGATCTATGCAATAGTACAAACTGAATATACTTCAACGCAACCTGAATCCGTGAGAAAAGATTCAGGGTCTTTATCTCTACCACTCTATAGTATGAATCTAACCATGTGAATACATGTGTCAAAGTCAAACATGGTAGAAACCACTTGATTACCGGTCATTAGTGTATACCATTAACAAGTGTGAGGGAAATCACCATCAATGTCAATGACTCCCAAGGTACACTAGTACAATTCAATGAATGTGAATAAATGAGCTGAAGTCGAATAGTTAGCGGAATCTCTCAATCAGGGGTCAATAATGAAAACCCACTGTCGAAAGCGAAGAAACTTGCCATTGAGGCATGCAAGTTCCAAGGTACCAATTGGTTTCTAAGTCTAATTCCTAGATAATGAGTTGAAGTCGACAGGAAAAGACTCGTCACAGGAGGGCCTTAATGTATCCCACATCAATGACACGAAACAGGTAACAAGATTTGATGTAGATCAGAGTAACAAGTGATTCAGGACTGACTCAGGGATGGCCAACGCAATAGAAGGCTTAAAGACTACAGAAATGGCCGACGCAATAGAAGGATTTCTGGGTTGAATTTTGCTTTGAAGATATTGACAACATGACAACTTTCTTGAAAATACTAACTCAACAACAAGGATGACAGACCAATTTGTAATATTATGGGAGTATGATCAGGAGACAAGTGGATTTTCCAACCTAGACACAAGGAGAGTGAAAGGGTGTCATGTTCAAAAGCGACTCTTCCATGGAATACAGGTTTAGACATATTTCTTTCCCAATTTTCCCCCCCACCATTTCTAGCGAGTACCTCTTTATTTTTATGCAAGCTTGAGGAGGATAACATATGCTTGTCAATTTAAGCTCATCCTTCAGATGATTCCCTCAGAGTATGTTTAACGAACCCTATGAAGGAGTGGTTCAGTCCCGTATGGGCCTTTCAATGTTTGTTTTATGAGTCCAAAGAAAGAAAACTCGGGGTTTTTTCATGTTTATAGAGTCTAAAAAACACTTAAAGAGAACTCTCTCAGTTCCTTTTTCGTAAAGTAGTCTGATGAGACTGAAAAAGAGATAAACTATCGCTCAACATATGTTTTCTTCAAATACTTTAACGAGCATGAAGAGAACAAGGTCACTCGGCAATATTTTCATGTTTAGAGAGTCTGAAAGGAGCTTAAAGGAAACTCCAGGGGGTTCCTTTTTCGTATAACCTTTACGAGTCCAAAAAAGTGATAAAAGTATACTCGGTTTTATTCTCAAGTATTTATGAGCACAAGAAATAACAAAGACTAAGCTCGGGATTATTTTTATTTTTACGCAAGCTTTAAAACAAAACAAAACTATGCTTGGGATAGGTTTTATTTTTTTTACAAGCTTAAAACTAAACAAAACTATGCTTGGACCTGGTTTCATCTTTACACAATCTTGAACCTACAGAAAACTATTCTTGAGGTAGGTGGTTTCATTTTTACACAAGCTTAAACCAAAGGAAACTATGCTTGAGATAGGTGCTTTCATTTTTACACAACCTTCAACCATAGAAAACTATGCTTGGACTTCCCAACACAGAACACAGGGATGGTTCGTACTTAGCCCCCAGTTTAAGAAGCTAGCGGCTCAAATTCAACATGAATTCCATACGCTGAGGCAAATGCCCCCCAAGCTTTGTTTCATCCAACTGCAAAGGAGAATGAAATGGAGCTTCAAATACTAGACGAAGGACTTGACTCAAATAGAGAGGGGGAAAACTATTACATTTTTTAACGAGCTTGACACAGAAACAAGAACTATGCTCGTAACCTATGTTTCATGTTTTAATGAGGTTTCCATAGAGACGAAAAAACTATCCTCGTAAGTGGTTTTATTTTTTAACGAGCTTGAAATTAGAAAACTATGCTCGAGTTTGGTTTCATTTTTTAACGAGCTTGAAATCAGTAAATCCTGCTGAAGTTTGGTTTCATTTTTTAACGAGCTTGAAATCAGAAAATCATGCTCATATACCTCTGTTTCATTTTTTAACGAGGTTTCTACAAAGACGCAAAAACTATCCTCGGAGTCTTCTTGATCATGGATTCCAAGAGGACAATGCTCCAAAATGACACCATGTCAAGGGACAAAACTCGGTCATGGTGTCTAAGAGGTCTTCACTGGAAGGAAGAAACACACTCTGGAAGGACAACATGTCGAGGGTCACGACAGGAGTAAAGAGATCAGGCTCTAACAACCCTATCGAAGAGATCACCATGTCAACTACTAGATCTAAGTCATCAGAGGTTGAAGCCATGGGCGACAACGCCACATAATTGACCTGGGGCAGGGGCGATACCGTTTGCATATAAGAACCATTCAGGGAGGCAATCCAGGTGGGGTCAACGAATGAAAGTTGATCAACAGTTACAACTCGTCCATCGTGAGGGAAATATATCACACGAAAAAGAGTAGACACAATAGCTTTCATGGCATAGACATAATATCGCCCAAGGAGTAAAGAAAAATCCAAGGGGTCTTGGAATACCATGACATCAATAAAGACAGTTTTCCTTCCCAAAGTTACAGGAAACTGTGGAAGGGCCCCTAAAGGTTGACTGGTTCTTCTGTTAAAAGCTAACAGATTCTGTGTAACCGACGCAAGTGGAGTACAACCCAAAGCTTGCCAAACAAAAGAGGAAAAAATACTAACGGATGCACCTTCATATATCAGTGTCTGAGGAACGTCTCGACCACAAACTTGTACTGTAATATGGAAAGGAATGTGAGAGGGAAGACGAAGTCCAGTTAGCACACCCCAATCAAAATGGATGGCCTCATAACTTGAAGGGGGTTCCACGAGAGAAGGAGGAATAGCCCCTGGCATGGTAGATTATGTATCAACGAGAAAAACATGGGCAGTATCAGGTTTACTCTCTAGCGGGAGAGTAGGATCGACCAATGGAGAGATCAGATCGACCACTTGGGTTTCATTCTCCAAGGGGAGAAAGGGGTCAACAAGTGGAAATGGATCGACCACTTGGTTTTCACTCTCTAACGTGAGAGTGGGATCGACTGAGGATGGGATCAGATTGACCGCTTTAGTTTCACTCTCTAAAGGGAGAGCGGGATTGACCACTTGGTATACTGGTTCAATTAAAGACGTGACCAGATTGACGACATGATCAATCGGATTGATCGATGGGGGAACCGGATTGATCATTCCATCAACTACAGGTGGGTTGAGAGAAAGCTTGCGATAAGCAGCTAGAAGTTGAGGCTGTGAAACAGTCGTGTCTTCCAGGAATTTTGAGGCTTTGTCCATACGAGGGAAAAGGTGAGTTAGATGACTCCCTTTGCATAACATGCATGGGAACTTGACTCTACTTTTCTTCTTCCCAATGGTATCGTGACTAGTTGACAGGAGGTCATCATCATGTTGTTCAGAGGCTAACAACATGGGTTGGTTAGGGTGTGTAGACCATACTGTTATAACCTTGGATAGACCAGGGAAATCCTTAAGAAGATGGCTACCCTTACAAAGCCTGCAAGGGTACTTGGGCTTACAAGTTGTTTGGGTGATCTTGACATCATCAACACTCCTAGCACGATCAACAATAACTGGTTATTTTCCAACATGTCCGGCAGTGGTTGGAAGTTTGGATCCTTTCTTATTTTTCTTCTTCTTATTCTTCCTTTTCTTCTTCTTTTTATTCACCGAGTTACTAGCTTGAGATCTTTCACTCGGCGAAGAAGATGAAATGGAAGAAGACCTTGCAAGTGAAGAAGGCGAAGAAGATCTTACTGGTGAAGACGGTGAAGGATCAACATGAGGTTGATGTTTGTGGGAGGAAGTTCTTATGATCGAAGCACTTACTTCATTTGGGATTACCTGAGTGGAAAACAACCACACCGGCAATCGAATAGTGAGACCTGGAAGACTCAAAGTAGCGATATGAGGAGGACCAATGTTTCCATAAGAAGGAAAAACAAAAGGTTCCCCTGGAGCAGGGGTTCCTTCATTGGTCATTCTGGGAATTGACGCCGTTAAAATAAAGATCCAATCTAGAGTCCACTAGGGAAAACAAACAGCATGCGCTAAAAATCTAGTAAGCAAGCAAGCAAACAAAACCTTCTCGCAATGAGCTCACTAGTTGGTGATGAAATCCAACGTCATGGGAACAACGTAAGAAGGGGATGAGATAGAGCGGGTGGAAAAGTTACGTTGACGACCTACTTAACGGACTTACACCCTGGTGCAATCTCCCACACATAATCGTGGGTATACCCTCCAAGGAGCCTGAGTGAGTTTGGCCAACATCGATTCCAGGTACTGTGAAGACTTCCCCCTACACAGTCACCTTGTGTAAACACCCTAAAGAGATATGCCACTAAGGTTACCAATCACTACAGTGATGCCTGGGGAAACAGTCGATAGTCCGATCCACGTGCAAGGGCAGGGTATCTAGCCCAAAATCAACTTGAAAGCCTTCCACTCATCATTGTGGGTATATCTCTCAAGCGACCCCCATAATACGCGCAACCTCTACACCAAGACCAACAAAGCAGGGTGAGTAACTCTACCAGTCTCAATGTGACCTCGTGATTGATCCTTGTGTTAGAAGGGCTTCCCAAGACAAAATTTAATAAGTGGATTTAACTGCTCCCTAACTCAAGATTCTATGTTTGTTTGCAACTTTGGAAAGTTATCTTTCACACCTATTCCAAATCCCTACAGCTAATCTAATGTAGGTTTTCTACTAGAAAGTATAAAAAATGTCTAATCAATTGTTATAAGAGCTTTATTTTATGGCTGTTGTTACTCAATAGGAAAATGGCGTCAACAATATGGTGTTTTGACCGACTCAAAAGTTATGAAAAGATATGAAGATGCAATCTTTTCATTTCGATGAAAGCTATGCTACGAGAAGGAGAAAACATTTATCATTCCCAGATGCACAATGTCCCAAAAGCTTTAAACTCATCAATATCAATATTCTCAAGAAATGAGAAAAAAAGACTGTACACCTATGCATGATTTAAGATAAAAAAAATGCCAAGAATCATGCAATTCCACTACTTCAAATGCAAGGATGCCCCCAATCTAATATAAAGAAAGAAATTAAATCTTTCCATTTCAAAAATTTCACTAAAAGCAACAATGACCTTTCTTAAAACAAAGAAACCCAAACTAAAAGTTTTCTTTTAAAGCGAACTATTCAGAAGAAATCTGATCTTTCCCTAAACAATTTTAAAGAAAACACAGACTTTGGAATTGAAAGACACTCAAAGCAAGAGACTAATCCTTCAACACCAAACAAAGCAAAGATGTATAAAAGCAACTCAAAGAATGTCAAGCAGACTGTAAACATATCAATATAGGCTCCAAAAGTTCAATCCAGTTGATCAATGAAAAACCGGGCATCAAAAAGACAGGAAGACCTAATCCAAAACTTTTACAAATGAGTTTGCAGCCTGGTAGTGGGGTACAGTGCGAGAATTAGGGATTCTCGCAGTCTAGATACAGGCAGGGTGCGAGAAGGTCACATTGAACTGAACAGTAGGGTGCGAACATCAATGATTCTCACAAGCCACAGAGAGGTACAGTGCGAGAAGGTTTGTAATCAAGAAAAATTTGGAAAAAGGACAAAAAATTTGAGTGAACTTTCAGATCCAGAGAGTCTGGATGGATCTCCCACAGAATTAGAGACCATAAATCAAGCAATCAAAGCAAGGGAAACTAGACTAACTAGGAAACAATCTGTTCCCCAGTATGGTCGCCAATTTTTTTATCGGATAAATCAGTAGGTGCAGACACTAACTGATCTCCCTAGATCTAGAACAAAACACACCAAAACATGATGCTTTCCTTAAGTTTTAGATATTGAATTTACTAGCTAAAAAGGGATAGGTGACATACCATTTCAACGCCGCTTCCTCTCGCCATCACCATCCTACCTCCGTTCCAACGCTCATACAATGATGAACCTGCAAAGGAACACAACCAACCAAATTTATAGTAATAGCATAAACTCAATATAAACCTATGTACGTGATCAAGGAATCATACAATAAAACACCACAAGCTTTATAGGAAAGAATCATATTACTGTATCATATTGAATGTGAAAGAGATATTACAACCATGGCCTTGATGTCATAAGATCCCTTCCAACTGCTCTTCGTTCCCCACACACTTCTTGCTCCAAGGATTCTGAGACCATGGATCTGATAGCCACTCACAATCTATCTTGACAAAGCAAATCTCAAAGCCACTCTAACCAAGCTAACAATCCCAAAACAAAAACAACTAACTTTCTCTATGAGAGCTCCTCTCCTTTTATAAGTTGAAGAGGATAAGGTGAGGAGGTTAGGAGGATCTCACTAAATCATGAAAGCAAGTAAGATCCAAACCATTCAGATGCCACCTCACCATGGAAGTTTCTCCCTCTAGAAGATTCGAGAAAACGCTCGTTTTCCCACGTGTAAGCATTCTTGCACCCTGCCTATAGATAAGACTACAAACTCCTCACGACCTAGCTATGATGCAGCCTACGATAATTAGGCATTCTCACACCCTAGCTATAATGCAGCCTAAGAACTTCCTTTTTTATAGGGTTTTTACAAAGGAAAATGCAACTTCTTTTCTTAGGAAAAGTTCTTCTCCCTTCCTTCTTCAGGAACTCAGGCCACTGACCCCTATAAAGGAAACATATAGGTTTAAATCATTAATGGTCATAGGGATGATGAAAATAACCTGTAACACTAAGCCAAATTTCAGAGGGAAGGTGAATAAAAGAGGGCCAGAATTCAAGGGAGGATAAATTCTTTTCATGATGCTTTCTAAGGTATGTTATTTACAGGTCATCTCACCATTTTCGCAATAACTTTTTTTATATAATGATTCATAACATGATATTGATATTCCATTGAGGAAACATATCCAAGTATTTGTGGTAAAAAATTCATATTTTGGGTCATTGTATTTTTGGAGATACACTCCGTGGAAAATAGGGTTTGTGGCTAGTCTGGAAACTAGTCTAAAACAAGGGTTTCGAGTAAAAACGTCATAACTTCTTCATAACAGATCCAAATTCAGTGAGACCAATTGTGTTGGTTACATTATATGATTTTGTATTATTTGTAACAGTTTCATATCGATTCAACAAATATTCCATGTGGGGCACGCTCTACAAAGTATCTCTCTAGAATAAGCTAGAATTCAGCAAGGTATGCCATTTTTACTATAACTCATTTTCTGAGAGGTTTCAAGTAGTGACACCTGGAGGAATTGCATAAAACACACTGAAGAACATTCTGTATCAGTTTCAGATCTTTATTCATTACCGTTTCAAGTTAGGGTTGTTGACTAATCCAAAACTAGTCATGGTTGAGACAAACAGTTGATGAGTTGGCACATACATGAGGTGTATAGTTGATGATGTTGGTACATATTGATGAGTCATTTTTTATTAGTAGATAACACATGATTGGTATATACTTGGCACATGGTTGGTTGCACTTGTTTATGGTACAATTTGATTACATATTGTTTGGTACAGGTTGGTGCATGGTTGACACACTTGTTTATGATACAGATTGATATATGTTGAGGATTGTTGCCTCATCTCAGTTGGTGATGAGGGTGTAAGATGAGTCTTGCATTATAGTTCTATTTCTCTTGTAGAGTTGTACTCTATTTAGTTGTTGCTAAAAAATCCCAAGGATTGTAGTCTGTAATAAAAAGAAAATTGTACATACATCTTGTGTTCTTTGTCTTCCTTGTGGTGATGACTTGTTGATGATATATTGTTGATATATGTTGTTGATATTGGTTGACATTTAACTGGTTATAAATGATAGCAATGAGTAATGAGTTAATGGTGTGTTAACTAAGGAGTTTTGGGAAATATAACCCTACACTGTTCAACCCACCCCCCCCTCCCTCCCTCTCGGTGTAGTCAGTGTGTCCAACAATTGGTATCAGAGAGGGCCTTCACTACAAGCCTTAAAAAGCTTGAAGGAGATCCATAGACACACAAATGGATGATGAAATACCAATCCTTGATGAGGAAAACTATTCTACTTGGAGAATAGAGATGAGAGTGTATTTGAAGACAATGGGAGAAGCTATTTGGAGGGCAGCCATTGGTGGGTCAGTTCCATTAAAGAACAAGTCAAATTTTGTAGCTCAAAGGGAAGGAAATAAGAATGATGCATTAGCTCCCAAGACCATTCTTAGTGGACTCTCAAGCCCTATCAAAGAGAGCATGGGACAATGCACTTCTGCCAAGGATCTATGGCTAAAGCTAGAGGAGACATATCAAAGCAAGAAGGAGAAGGAAGATATTGAAGATCACTCCAATATCATTAAAGTTAAAAAATATAAATGAAAACATTATTTCTAAATGTGATCTTGAAAACATTTCAAGTGAATATAAAGAATCAAGTGATGATAGCACAAAGGAAGATCTTGAAGACATTCAAAATGAAGGCAAAGAATTATGTCTTGATGTTGGCAAAAAGGAAGATCATGAAGATACTTCAAATGAAGGTAAAGAACCCTGAAAACCCCTTGATTGCAATGATGATGATGAATTTTTATCTACAAGTGAAGAAGAAGATCTAGAAACAGTTTGTGTAAACTTTGATGGTAATTATCCCATGAAAAGAATAGAAGAAAATCTATTAAAACTTCAAAAAGAGGTTGAAGAGGGTTTATATAAATATAGAAGTGATCATTATTATATAGACTATAACTATCTTTCAGATAACACTAAGAAGTTTATTAGGAGGAGTCTATTGAGCACTCAACACACCCTAAGAAAAAGTTCTATGACTCTTCTTCTTTTTTGGGTACCACTCAATCTTTTGCATCAACTATCTTCACTTCAGTTATGAAACTGATACCTTCACTTAATCTTATACGTTTCCTGATTGAATTAATTAAATTTTATTTGAACTTGTAACAAAGATTCATATTAACCATAAAGAGGACTTGACAACCACTCAAGGAATCAGTGACCCAGAAGTTTCCCCAATTTGCTTCAAAGGTTTGGCATCGGTAAAAGTTGTAAGATGGCTAAAATAGTTTGGAAAGTCAAAACAGCCGAGTACCGACCTTCATTGGTGTCGGCTGATGAAAGCGTTTCTTTCCTATGAACAGTCCCAGGAAGGATTTCGTTGAAGACCGATCCATTCGGTTTCGGCAGAAAAGTGTAATAGTAAGCACCGCACAGAGGTAAGGAGTAAACATCGCCGACCACCGACGCTCGAAAAACATTTCAATGATAAAGGCCCATAAAGTGAAGGCCCACCGAGAAGTGGCATACTCATTTTTCCCCTGATTAACAACCCCGATATCATCAGCGTCGGAGGTTCTATCAAGAGAATATCAATATAAGTATGCACTCATATAATATGCGATCCCCGACCCGTACGTCGGGGTGATGTGACGCGATGAGACGTTTTACCTCCGTATGTTTCAGATACACCACATTCAAAGCTAGTATTTAATTCATAGATCATGCATTAGTTACTAATTTGTGCACAAATAAAAAAGGAACCGTTAAACTCGCTGATACAATGCATCCTCCTCCGCGCCTCTGTCGTTGACCAATTAAGGTTTATCTACATAATTTTGAGGGTAATTTATTTTGAATTTACATTTATTACTCATATTAACTGGTTGATATGACTGGTAGTACCTCTCCAATTATATCATGTTCGATTCATTGTGCATGGTGCCATTCTACACAGCAAGAAACTTAGAATAAACAGAAGAGTGAAACCAACAACCTGGAAGAAACACCCAAAGTTTAGTGAGTATTAAGAAGTTATCTTAGCAAGCATTACAGGTATGTATCCACTAATGGTTTTCATACGTTCCATTGTTATATGTCTGCACCCAACACTACTTTGTACACATGTTCAAAAGGAATTTTAAATTGCAGGAACAATGCCTCCAAAGAAGCCTTCCACCAAAAAATCACCGAGATCCCCTAAGCTGCAAGAACCATATGTAGGAGAAGGATCCTCCCCAGTAGTTGTGAGACAATTAGAATTCGCTCCCAAACCAGTGTCTTTCATTAAGAAAATCACCAAGGATCTCTTTGTCCAGCCCCCATCTTTCGGAGACACAGAGGCAAGTATTGGAGCCAAGATGGCATTTCCTCACTGGGAAGAAGTTTTCAAGAAAATCAAGAAAGAAGAACCCCTCGAATATACCCCGCATAGCGATCCTGATACAAGGAAGCTTGACGACGAGGTCCTCCCCAACATTCGCAAGGCTTACCTGCACATGGTGGCAGTTTAGTCTCTGGTCTTTCCTTGCATTGAGCTCCTGAAGTGGATCATTGACCACGTTGACGCCCAAAAATGTTTGATTAATGATGATAATGATGAATGCATCATGGTATTCCTACCATCAGAGGTTCAGAGTTACTATAATCTCAGATATTCTGAGTTAAAACTGAGCACTGAATTCGTTCTGAGTTTCTATACGTCACACGATACCAGCAAAATCATGGCATCTTGGTGGAGAGAAGATAAAAAATTCACGAACCGGACTGTTGGCTGGTACCCAACAACCAATCTCAGGGAACCATACATATATCTCATGGCTCTACTCTGTAGGTTACATGGGGAGAAATATTTCTCTCGATTTTCAGAGGCTTGGATGCCTCTAGATTTTACAGTCACCATTTCAGGCACAATATTCAATTGGGGTGCCATCATCTCCAAATAGTTGAGCACCTGCATAAGACAGGCTCAGGTGCCGAAGGAGGGAGATACCCCCGCCTTCTACATGGCCTCGTATCTACTGGAAGTCATCAGTGCCAGGAACACTTTCATTGGGATGAACCTGAATTGGCACTCTTCAGATCTCATGGTCCATGCATACTTCAACATCCTATGGGAAAATAGGTAAAATAAATCCTATGTTGTTATCTGTGATCAGTTTATTGCACACATTTACTTCTTTATCTTCAGGAAAGAATGCCCTATATTGTTATATGAAGCAAAGAAAGTTATAGCCAAAATTGGCCACTAGTATTTAGATGAACGAGAAACCTACATCAGGGTTTTGGGCACCACAGGGGCACCCCACTTATTACCCATTTATGTTCTTGACCGGCTAGTGGTAGGGGAAATTTGCTATCAAACCATCCTACAAGGATACAATGCAACTTTAGTAAAAGACAAGAAGCGAGATTTCATACCATATGGGTTTCAGATCGGCTTCTGCATGGTCAAAGATACCGCGCATGCTAAACAACTCAGGCTAGGTCAATTGGAATTTCAGTTCCAAATTGGCCAATTCCGCAAACATGATCCCAAGGGATTGGTTCTACAACACGCATCACAGGTATCATCCTGTTGGCCCTATGCCCATGACTAGTTCAAGGATGAAATTTTTACTGAGAACGCTCAAGACTGGAATGTGGTGGCATCCAGGAAAGTTGATCCTTGAGGAACCAGGTTTAGAGCTATGAGCTACGAAGAACAAGAAATTTTTTTGGAGTAGACAGTTCAAGAGATCGGCAGGACCCATCAAGAAGTAGCAGCATATGAATTGGATGAAAGAATAAGTGATCCCCAAGGATACATTGAAGCCGTGGGAGTCAACCGGGAATCCCCTAAAGTTCAAACTACATCGGAGATGCCAGAACTCTTGTAGCAACAAAGTCAGTTGCTAATGAGACGAATGCAGAATAACCTGCACCTTACCGTAAGTCCTGCGATTTCAAATACCATCGAAAGTGTCCTGACAGAGTCAATTGGCCTCGGCTTCTTAAATCCAGATAACACCAATGGCTCAAATAACCCTGGATCCCCACGGTGTCGGTCAACTCCCCCGAAGGCGAAAGAATTCCTACAGAGATAGGCTGGGTGTCGATAGAAACACAAGCGCCTAATCCCTTGAGCAAACTTATATAGGTATACAGTGATGACGAAAGTACAGATCCATCTCATGGCTCCCCGGTACATGTCCAAGAGGAGGAAAGCCCCAAGAAAACCGCTTCCCCTGAGCCTGAGACCCAAGACAAGTAGGTCTTACAAAAGGAAACAGGGTCTGAATGTGGCCTTGACACAAAAGAGTCTGACAAATAGGAAACAAAAGTAGGTCCAAGTGACGAACTTCCACAAAAGGAAATCGACAGTTCTACGGCCGACGAGAAAGTAAGCAATGAGTATATACCCAATGCCTCCATTGTGCCCAATATTCAAAACCCCGACGAGTGACCAGTAGAGGTCGAATCTGAAAAATAGAGAGAAAAAGTTCGAGAACCCACTCCTGAACAAATATACATCGCGGGTAGCCTGAGAAACAACCTCACATGGGGAGATCAATAGATACCAGAACCGGTAGACGAAGTAGCAGACATCTATGCGATCTCCTACGATCAAAAGAGGAAGGCCATCATTCAAAGTACCGCAAAAATGGGAAGGATAACTTTGGATCAATCCATCATGGTTACCACAAAAGATAACTTAATTAGAACTATAGACACTCGCACGTCTGAACTAATTGGTGTAGGAAAATCCCTCTCAGATGTAGCTCAAGATAGAGCTAGAAGAGCCTTGGATGGGGTGACACGCGACAATGCCTCGCCACATGGCTCATCATTGAGCCATATCATAAATGTTGATGGCTGCCACCCATCGTCTCCGCATTTACGATGGTAGATGGCCATTACATCCACTATACGGAGGAGGGACTCCTCCCTCGCACGAAAACTCTCGCTCATACCGCATTCAACATGACAGGGTTTATGGATAGCTAGGCGAATCCATCATTTGGTAATTCGAAACTTAGAGCACCTGGACAGAGCTGGTTCGCTCTCATTTTGGACCTCCCCATCAGTTGGGAGCTCTGGTGCATCTCTGGTTCCTTATCGTCTTGGCTCGCTTTCATTTCACTGCATTCTCTCTGCATTTTTATCCACCAGTCAGCAACAATGACCAAGAAGCGAGGTAGACCTCGCCGTGGCTCGGCCTAGTACACCCACAAAGAGCAAAGGAAAAGGAGGAAGAACCTGGAGTGTGCTCTGTCGATGGCGACTTCCATTCTCTGGAAGAGGGCATGCACTGACCAATTGGCTCTGCATGCCATTATTGTTGAGACTAGAACAAAGCACAGCAGTCATACCATGGCAATTGAGCCTGGAAGCAGTCTGGAGGGAGGCGTCGCGGACGAGTCTCCAACTTGCTATGTTGAAGAAACATCGTTCCTGGAGGAATTAGTGACCACCCTGGAACCCCAAGCCATGGAGCCAGACTTATAGGATGGTAGCAGTCCTAATGATGAGACATCTGTTGAATTCCCTGTGTGTATCATTGAAGAGATACTGTGGACGGGTGACTACAGCCCCACCAGCCATGCTAAGCAGGTAACGATCGAGGACAAGGCTCGGGACAAGGATTACATCGAAGGGAACACAGACGAGACCAGACCAGGGATGAAGGAGGAAGAAGCCAGTGCAGAATTGACTGAGAACGAGGCTAGAGCTGGGATAAACATGGAAGTGGGGAAGACAATCTTCGACGACGCAGGTAATCATGACTTGCATGGTCCTTTCCTCTGTGAAGAGCATCTGGCTCTGGTGTTTGAACTCTGAGGCCACATGGCAGACCAAGAGCACAGAGCCCTTCTCATGGGACAACGTCTGGAATTTCTCCTTGATGCGTACTCCAATGCTCCAACAAAGAGGAAATGTGTATTATGTGTGCAACCATTCGCCATCCCAGCTAGGTCCACGCGGAAGACAGGCAAGGGCGATAGGTCACTGGGTATCTAGGTTCTCCTTTGCTAGTTTTATTTATGTTTAATCATGTTGTTGCTACATGTAAACTTGACTTATGGCCATCTATCCTGGTTTCCTTCGGGCAGGACAGAGGGAAAAACAGTTTTCCAAACTATGCTGGTTTCTGGTAAAACGACAACATTTTTGGTGGCTCAGAACTATATCTCTGTGTATTTTGTCAATGTTTCTCTGATAATTTAATATAGTAGGTACTATCTTTTTTACTTAAGAAAAAAAAAAGATAGAGCTAGAAGAGATGAAAAGGAACTAGCCGACACCCTGAAAGAGCTCTATCACCTGTGCCATCTTGTCAAATACTATGAAGGATCTACACATACCACTATGTATATGAAGGGTGCGTTCAACAGAGTTTATAACGAGTTCAAGAAGGAAAGGCACCTGTTAACCAAGAACATAGTCGAGTTCTAGGAGGATACTCTCATGGCACTCGTGACATGTAAAGAAATGGAGAGGTGGCACGAAAAGGCAAAGAAAGTGGTAGAGAGACTTGAATATATTGAGGCAGTCTAGCAGGGTCGAGAAAAGGAAAATCATGGCATTTGGATGGTTGGAAAAAGTAATCTCGACCGCATGAAGAAATCTATCGAATACTGGGTGAAGATGACCTGGGACCCACACTGAGAAATCCAAGAGAAATGGGCCAAATTTCAGAAACACTAGGGTAAAATTAATAAAGTGATGAAAGATGTAGGTCTCCCCAAATTTGACACCCCTAATGAATTTACTAACCTGAGCAAGGTCTTCAAGACACACTCCATACAAGACTCGCTTTGGGCCAAACAATGCACAAAGATAGTCAATGCAAAGCCAAGACAAGTGCAACAATTCGCAGAATATACAATCAGAGCTCGGACCATGTTGCAACTACTAAACACCAGTTTGGTAAAATATTGAATGCATGCAGTAGATATCAGAGGAGTATATGCAACCCCAATGGAATAGCATAGGCTCCCATGGGCCCAAACCTGTGAAGATATGTTTATCAACTGGTCTGAATATGAAGAAGGACATCTGTTTCAAGAAATATCCTAGGTGAACTGTTAAAGAAACTGTTGGATGACCACGCCACGTGGCAATTTTTGTTTGGTTTAAACTGTACTTAGTCGTTAATTTCGGTTGAATTTTATATTATAAATAGAGACATCGACCGGTTAGTCAAAGGTCGATGGTGGTTGTAAGAAATCGTTATTTTTGGTTGTTAAGAACTATTTTGAGACTATTGTGAATTGAGAATTCCTTCTGGACCAAAGACAAGCTATTTTCATCAGATGTATGTGATTGGAGTTGGAGAAAAATTACTTCATATCCTATTCCATGAATGATGCAGTAAATGAGTAAGAGCAATCGATTATGTTGTCAAGTTATCTGGTGCAATGTTTTGATGTTCTTTGCTTTAATGATGAAGATAAATCATTGTGTTGTTATGTGATGAATGCTATGGTAGATGAATTATTTTGCTTACCGTGATCTTGATTACATATGTTTTTTCTTTCTGTTAATTAGTTTTTCTCAGACAGTAATTCGATGTTCATTTGGTTAATGTATTAGTACTAGGACCTTTGGCATAGAATCATTGTCTGCATGTTTGAGTAGTGGGTTATCCCAAGTTCAACCTCTTCCCAGTAGTTGAAACTCAATCCTGTTACTTGCCAAGTTGGATTATGTTGGCTTGCATCTCTCAAACTAGTCCCACCCAAGAGAAAAATGCAGAAAAGAATAATCCTACCTGAAGGAAGGGCCTTCACAAGAAAACACAAAGCCCATCGATAAATTGGTCAAATCGCAATATCTGGAGAACTATTCCATATCAAACGCTACAGAGTCTAATTGTGCCTCGATAGTGGGTTTGGTTCCCGCTATTGAATCAAGGGATTTAAGACCCATCAATAGAGTCTAAGGCACATCTTGAAATTAAAGGAAATGCTCAAGGAACAAGAAGAGAGAAATAAGACTAAATTAGAAGAAAAGGAAGAAGAGATTTCAAGACTAAAGAATGGAAAAGAAGATATAAATGTAGATGATGAGATTAGCAAAAGTTTTGAAACAATTGTCCAACTCAAGACCCAAAATGAAGAAGACAAAAGAATAGAGGAACTATTGAAGAATCAAATAAATGAAAAGGAAGAGTCATGTTGTAAGTTAGAAGCTGAAATTGTTGACCTTAGAAAGAAGGTAGAAAAGTTAAA
>ML872934.1:0-13366 GCA_009831015.1 Picea engelmannii
AATGGTAGTTACAAATTTTGTTCCAATAGGATGTCAATGTATTTATATGAAGTAGTTAATGGTTGCATAAGGTCTTCTGTTTTCTATTCTATAATGATGGATCCTGTACATGTTCTTGAGAACATAAATTTGTTCATTTTGGGGGTATCGAAGTAGAAACAAATCAAAATTTTTGAATGGAAACATATATAAATGTAGATATTATTTTTCATAAAAGGTGATATTGTTGGTGCAAGAAGAAAATTTTGATCCATATCATCTCTGTATAATCTTTAATTGATCATGTTCTCCCTTTTCTTCCAAACAATCTTGAGTCCTTTCCACATGCACTTGTGCTAGATCAGATCAAACATGTTGAAAAAATATTTTTCATGTTCATGTAAAACTTGCTTTATCGAGATGGGTAAAATATCATTGATTTTATAGGACCATGTGTTATGGTTACAATCAGTAAAAAATATTGGTTTTGATAGGATTCACTCAGAATAATATCCAATATTTTCTTTCTCATTCTTTCTTTTTGTAGTAGTTTTAAAAGAAGGATTTTTTTTCTTCAAGTTGTTCGAGAGAAAATAGTGGGATAGTGGTGTTGAGTTTCTTGACCCTTTGGTAAGTTATTATTCATAAGTAAATTATCCTTCCAGATGAGGGTAGCGAAGGGATATAATTCAATGGTAGAGTGTCACCTTGACATGGTGGAAGTCATCAGTTTGAGCCTGCTTATCCCTAAACCTAATGTGATCCCTTCCATCAAACAATTTTTTTTTGTATCTTATAACTCTCTTCACTCCAAAGGCTTGTGTTATTTACACGAGCTCTTTTTTATGGAATTTAATGAAATTTAATTTCCCTATAATTGGTGTAAATAAGAAATGAAATGACCAAAATGGAGCTAGATATTTCAATTGGAAGATAAACAAATTGTCATAATGAACAAAAATGGTTTCTGTTCATTTCATTAAAAAAATATTGATCTTTATATCATATGAGTTGAGTGGTTTGTATGATATTTCCAATTATAATAAATCAATATTATATAATATATTTATTCTATTCATTTGGATAAAAAAGGGGTAAAAAGAAATGAGAAAAAACATATATTGGATAGTGAAATTGGAAGAGATACACAATTATCAATTTATATGCAATCCATGGACTGAATCCAATTTGGTGAGATTGTTAATTCAAATGTTTTTGCACTAGAAACAACTTATAAATATATTTGACCTTAGAATTCTCAATATGTTGCTTTTACAGGATCTACATAAAATAAATCCATATTTTTTTGTCAAAGGTATAGTAGTAGTTACACTATCGGTCCTAATGTATCACTTCAATCATAAAAGTAGTATGATTGATTGATCCAGGTGGATATTGGTGGCTAACCACCTATTCCAACTGGATCCTCTTGTCTATTTTTTAGTTCAACACGTTCTTTTGTACTTCTTTGTAATCATGGGTTCTACACTTTTGGGGATGTCTGAAGCCCTACACATCTTCCGGGTGGATACTAGTGGCTTGCCACCTACTCCAACTAGCTTGTTTTGTATGTTTCATGTCAACACATCTTGTTGTACTTTCAGGTCCGTTTTGGAGGCATAAACAATGTTTTTTGGCTCGCCACACTCAAACTATAGACAGATTCAAAGTTTTATGGTGTAATGTGTAGTTCTATGAAAGACCTTTCCAATGGGCTATCACACGCCTAAAACAGAGGTCGTATGCGAAAGTTACAACCCTGGGAAGTTGAGGTACCAACTTACCCATAGGGGCCCAAATGACTTTTGGTATTTCACCTTCTAGGGTTAGGTTTTTGGATGTATAGGGTTTTGGAATTCATGAGTAATATAAAAAAGGCCTATAGATCCTCATTTCAATCATTCTTCTCAAATGGATGTGTGTAGAAGACACATCTCTTCTTAGAGATAACTACCACCATTCAAACAAGTATTTTAGTTCTGCAGTTTTACAGTTTCAGCCTATTTCATTTATTCAATAGAAGATATTGTTCACTGGATATCTGTGTTATTCTTTATATCTTTGTTTTTATTGTATTACGACTGTTAATCAGTTCGTTATGCTCCTAAATTTGGATCAGTGGTATCAGAGCAACCTTATCTTCATTTATTTTCTTCGTGCATGTCCCCGACAAGATCTGGGTACAATAAGTTGGGACTCAAACCAATCGATCTATTGTAAAATAGATCGAGTTGAGCCCGACAACAACCCATGGGGGATGAAAATAAAGATGATGGAGCAGGAGATCCTATTAAAATGTTTCTCGAGGAATCCCTCACACGAAAAAGGAACGAAATGATGGAAAACATTGCACAAATCCTTCGACGACTACCCACAAGAGAAGCATTTTCATCAAGCGGCCATGCAACCCCCTTCAAGGTATAGGTAAATTTTGATATTCCATTATTTGAAGGATTGATAGATACAGATGTTGTAGATAAATGGTTGAATCTACTCGAAGGGTATTTTTCGTTCCACAATTTTTTCGATAGGGAAAATATTACTTTTGCACTCCTCAAGGTCATCCCCCATGTCAAGGACTGGTGGGATACTTACTCTGAGAAAAGGGTCGTAGAGGAATCCATAATATTTGTGGTGGCCCCTACATGGGATTCCTTTTGGTATGTAATTAAATAACAATACTACCCTGTTGGAAGCTACGAGGACCAATACACCAGATGGACCACCTTGCATTAAGAAAGGAACCAAAAAGTACCATATTTCACCAATATTTTCCATACCCTGCGTATCAAATTAGGTATCAAAGACTCTAAGCGTCATATGGTGCTCAAATAATGCGGTTGTTTGCATAGATACATTCAAATAGAAATGGAGTTTTTGGACATCGCCTCATTGGGCATGACTTATAGATACATTGTCAAGATCGAGCAAAAATTTAAGCAGAAGAGGCGAGAGTTTGGATTTGCAAACTCCTTGTAGGCGAAGTAGGGAAAAGGCAGCCCCAACCCAAGCTAAGATGGTCACTCTCAGGACAACCAGTCCAACCTGCAACATAAAAAGGGTAATGAGAAGATGAAGAAGGACATGAGAAAATGGTGTGAGTGCCATAAAATACCTTAGCACAATAGTGAAGAATGTCGCTCCAAGCAGTCACTCATGGTCGAGCTGAAGGCTTCCGAGTTAGAGGTTAATTCTGATTCCAAATAAAATCCTGAAGGAGGGAAGCATATTATTTATGATAAACCCAGTGCCACTGTCTCTACCACAAAAATCCAGACAAGCAAACCAGAAGAACTAGAGGAAGGGGAATGCCTCTTTCACTCACAGATGTGGGTAAAGGGGGCTCTGATTCATTTCATTGTCGATAGAAATAGTCAGAAGAACCTAATTTTAGCAGAGGTCTTCAAGCGGCTAGACCTACCAATGAAATGACACTCACAACCCTACACCATCGGCTGGCTTTGCCAAGGAAGAGATCTTCGTGTCATCCAGCAGTGTTGTCTTCCCTACGACATCAAGCCTTTCAACGATGAGGTATTGTGTGATATTTCTCCCCTTGAAGTTTGTGAAGTTATTTTAGGACAACCATATTTATGGAAGCGTCATGCTTTGTATGAGTCTAGACCCGGTAGTGTTATTATTACTTTGGGTAGACAATTGTACAAGATACCCAAGGTATCACCACATAGCGCTATTTCTTTAATCTCTGCTAAGAAATGCAGTAAGGTCATTTAAAAAACCAGGAATTTCATCTTCTTTGTGATTCATGCTCACAGTAAGCCAAAGGTCATCACCACATGCGTGGCCTCTACATAGAGCCTCTCTTTGTAGCAGAAGCAAGTGGACAAGATCATGGAATAATATAGAGACATCTTCTCCTCACCCACCGAGGTATCGACACACTACCAAGTCAAGCATCCAATTGATCTGACCCCAGTGCACCTCTACCTAATGGACTAGTCTATCATCGGTCACTAATGGAAATTTAAAAAATCATGTGTCAAATACAAGAGCTTCTTCAAAAAGGGCACATCAAACCAAGATCCTCCCCTTGCGGAAAACTGATTGTACTGGTGCAAAAGAAGGATGGGACTTGGTGACTCTACATTGATTACATATCCTTAAAAAAAATCACATTCAGGGACCGATACCCAATTCCCAGGATTGATGACCTTCTTGACCAACTCAAGGGGGAAAATTTATTCAACAAGATTGATCTAAAGTCTGGCTACCACTAGGCTCCCATTGAACCAACTGATGTATGGAAGACAACCTTCAAATCTAAAGAAGGTCCCTTTGAATGGTTGGTCATGCCCTTTGGATTAACAAATGTACCAACAAATTTCATGAGGTTGATGGATGATGTATTGAGACCCTTCACCAACTCATTTGTGCTGGTATATTTGGATGACATCCTCATCTTCAACATAACTTGGGAGGAGCACATGCAACATATTCAACATGTTTTGAGAACTCTACCAGAGCATAGGCTATATGCCAACTTGGAGAAATTATCTTTCGGTATTAACAAGGTCCAATACTTGGGCTACTTTGTTGATGAGAATGGGGTACATGTTGATCTAGTTAATATCCAAGTCATCCATGAGTGACTAACTCCGACCACACTAACCGAGCTTCGGATCTTCTTGGATCTAGCCAACTTCTACCAACGGTTCATGTTGGGATTCTCCCGTATTACATGGGCCTTCAACCAAGTGACCAAAGGTGGTGGAAGGGAAAAGTTCATGTGAGGGAAGGAACAACAATGAGAATTTGATGGTTTGAAGCATCGCTTGTGCTCAGCTCCAATTCTCTACTTTCCCGATATGAAACAACCATTTGAGATTGAGACTGATCCATTTGACTATGATGTAGGTGCACTTCTCACTCAACATGGTCATCTGGTGGCATACCATAGTGAGACACTCTCAAATGATGTACAGAAATACCCCACCTATGAAAGGGAAATGTATTCCATTGTACAAGCATGTCGTCAATGGAAACATTACATTGTGGGAAAGGAGACGATCATCCACACTGATCACAAGCCTTTGTAGTTCATACAGACACAAGGGAATTACAGAACAATCGCCATCAAAAGCGGTCCACCTACCTACAACAATTCCATCTCAACATCAAGCATAAGACATTGATCTCAAATCATGTCATTGACTACCTCAGTCGAACTCTTGTGGTTGCACTCACCACTATGCTCCATTCCTGTGGACATGAGGAATCTGAGTGGCCCCAACTTTAACAACAAGATCCGGACTTCGCCACCACCTATCAAGTCTTGGGTACAGGCGCGATTGTCACCAATTTTCACATTCAAGATAGACTATTATGCCCTCTAGGCCATCTCTATGTTCCTACAAGAGAGCATACAAAGCTAATATGGGAAGCCCACTACAATTGGGTGGGAGGACATTTTGGCATGGAGAAAATTGTGGTCATTCCTTAGAAACATTTTTATTATCCAAAACTTTGATAGGACGTCAGCAAGTATGTCAGATCTTGCATTGCATGTACCATTTCCAAGCCATCCATCAAGAATAAAGGCTTATACACCCCTCTTGCTACTCTTGAGAAGCCTTGGGAATCCATATCAATGGATTACATGTTTTGCCTTCCGTCAATCAAGCAAGGAAATGACTATGTATTTGTGGTTGTTGATCAGTTTTCAAAGATGGCCATCCTCACATCCTATGATGCAGACCCCCTACCTCAGCAGGGTCTGTGACCTCCCAGTCTCTGGATCGCTCTCCTTCTTGAGCCAAAATGGCTCTTTGGGCTCCTGCTAGAACCCTTCGAATGAATCCATAGGTCCCTTATTGAAACCCGCCTGTGCGTCTAAGTACTAAGCGCGAGCTTCACCCCCATGTGATCACCGGCTGTGACCACATGCCTTATCCAAAAGGCACTCATCGCAGTTCCCGATATCAGGGATCTCGATGTCAAGGCTCCCTGTTCTTCTAAGTATCGAGGCCCCGAATCCCAATTCTTCTCCAAGGCCAGATCTAATAGCCCTGTGTCTTCCTCAGTCGACGTCCACGATCATTTCGCGGTTTCACGAGTCGAGACTTTCTATATCATGACTCCCCCTTCCTTCAAGCTCCCGTATCCTAAAATGTCGAAAAGGGATTAACAGGCTCTGGCTCCTCCCTTATCCTCCGTCCATGTGACCATGCCCTATGACCTGGGGATAATTCCTCTTAGCACATCGCAATTTCAGGGTTCATGAAGTTATGATGCAACTCCAACTCTTCCTCTTTGGAATCCCAAAGTTTGAAACCCCAAAATCCTCAAAACAACCAAATCAACGATCCTCGATGATCTGTGATTTGATGGTCATGATTGAATCATGATTTCATGACTCGAGAGTTCTAATGACTCCTCCCTTTGACCTCCTCCAATGGAAAATCTGTGAAGCACCGAACGTTTTCCACGTGTCCTCCTTGATGGATGGTCCTGGTCCTTTCGTGAATTCTCCTTTCGCGAGTTTTCTCTGATCTTCACCTTCGTTCTCTCGGTGCCCAAATCTTTGATGGGTGTGGATCTTTAACACCTGTCACCCCAGATTTGACAGCTGGAATGATTTCATAATTTTGGCGATCGTGAGTCCTCATGATTTGCACTCTTTTGCACCTAAGTCCCAAAAATATCAGGACTGTCCATCTTAGAGGATGCGTGGCGAAGATCCGGAAGCCATCGGGGAAATGGGATTTTGGACTTCCCTAGAATCGTGAAAGGGAGAATTGTGATTGAACAAGGACAATTGATCAAGTTGGATCGTGGACTGTTGATACCATGTGGTTGAGGCTTAGGGTCAAGAGTAGCGAACTTCTAGTTCACGAAACCTCGAAAGAACCAAGACTGTTAGATCGAGGAAGGCTCAGAGCTGTCGATATCGTAGTAGATATGATTTCGGACTTTCGGCAATTGGGAGTTGGAGGGACAAGGAGTCAACCCCTCCACATCGCTTAAACATGAAAACCGGAGAGTCGGTTGGATGCTAGCCGCTGGTCACGGGACCGTGGTCATATGAGTTAGGAGTGAAGGTAGGAGCTAGTGGGAGCTAGGCTCTATTTCAAGTTTTGGCGATTCGAAGGACAAGGAGCCTAGGAGAGCTCACATGCAGGAGTCCTGAAACCCCGAAACATGAAAGATGTGTTGTTTAAGCCTTTGGTCATAGACCAAGGTCACTAGATAAGAAGGGGCCAGTTGGAAAGGAATAAACATCGAGGTGTGTGTTGGTCAAGAACAGAGAAGAGCATTGAAAAGGGGTGCGTGTGCAGGTTTTCTCAAGCCCTGTGCCAGAGGACAAAGGGACCTGTGGATTCATTTAGAGGTTTCCAGCAGGATCCTAAAGAGCCATTTCGGCTCAAGAAGGATAACGATCCAGAGACTGGGAGGTCATAGAACCTACTAAGGTAGGGGGTCTGCATCAAGTGGTATGAGAGCCTAATTTAGGTTTGTTTGCAGATCACAGAAAAGAGGAGGACTATGAAGGAATACAGTCTAATACCATCAAGTGTTATCAGAGCTAATTTTTGTCTGTAGATTTCAGGAAAAAGTGAAAAAGGAAGAGGTCGTTACTTTGTCTGCAGACAACAGACAAAGGAGAGATGGTGAAGGAGAAATTCTGGTAACATCAAGTGGAATCAGAAACAAAGATTCATCTATATACAGTAGGTGAAGGAAGATAGGGTGTTGATGCTCTGTGGTGATTCTTGCAAGGTGTGCAACAGTCAATAGATATCCAGGTGAGTTGTGAGAGAAGATGGTGATTCTCTCAGTTGCAAAGTAACCAACAAGCTTTCCAAGAGGGCAGGTGGAAGATGGAGATGGATACTAAAGGCCATGAATGTGGTCGAAGAGGAGACCACCAGCAGATGAGTAAAGTAGAGATTGACAAAGAGCTCACTAAGATAAGAGCAAGAATGGAACAACTAACATTGAAGATGCAATAGGAAGCAAAGGTACATTGGGGGTACGAATGGTCTCTGAACAGGAAAGCCAAATGTCCTGTTCAAAATTTGTTGGTGTCAGGCTGCTAAATTTAAGCTTTGAATGACCTGAAACACTAAATTGTCAAACCAGGGTTGGTAAACTTCGAGCTGATACACAGTATGTGCAAGTAAGCATCTAGTCTCTATCTGAATGATATCCTAAGAAGAAAACACACACTTATTCTGAGAACTTGAATCTTAATGACTAACTTGAAACTGAGCATTTCCTATTTAAGTCATAAACAGAAAAACAGTCTTGTGCTCAAATGTTGGTGCTGCTATTTCTATTCAAAAGTGTGGTTCCACAAGATTATTTTACCTCTATGCCCAATCATCTACCATCATCATTTATATTTAAGTCAGGACACACAGAGTATTATCGAAAATGCATTCATTCTGAGCAGCAAAAAATCAATTTAATTCTGTCTACAGGAAAACAGAGTACTATCCTATCTACTGGTACCAGGAGCTCCCTTTGTTCTAACTGTAATCTAACTATTCTAAGCAGGAAAGGCAACTACTATCTAACAAAGCAAAATGCATGCTAATTTTGAGTTACATTCGAATTGAAAATGAAAAGCCAAACAATACCTCATTTGTACTCTTAAACCCTACAGGCATCAATCATGTGTTTTATATTCACCAACGCAAAAGATAACAATATGTGGGAAGTGATTCTGGTGGAGAACGATTACACACAATTCTAAAACACTAAATCTACGATGCACTATGAGCTGCAGATAAACTATTCAGGTAAGCGAATACTAACACACTAAAGCAACTAAATCTATGACATAACAAAGCTAAATCTATTGCAAAATAAGGCAGCGACTTGCACCGGTTTGGTGGGCCCAACCAAACGGAACAAACGCTGTGGGTAACAACCAGAGCCGACTAGATCATTCTATGCAAACATGGTGTAACTTCACACCCCATTAACTCATAAGAACAATACTCAAATCATATGATAGTTGAATAATATAATGTAACAACAGTTTGTATTCAAAAACATAGGTTCACGGCATAACATAATCCAGCAACAATAACAACAACAACAACCCATTCTCAGGAGTGATCCCGGGTTTATATCCAAATCCTTCTGTTTGTAACAGTCTAAAACAAAGGTACGTAAAAAAAACGGATCCCCGATCCGAGAATAGTCTTGGAATCAAGTTTTTAAAACATATTTCACATCTTCAGGACACGTAGTGTCACGAAGTGTGAACGATGAAGAATAATCGATCCAGGTTTATCATTATGCCTTCGATCACCCTGTGGTGATGACTCCAGCTGTCATGCAAATCTCTCTGTCTCCCATTCGAACCAAAACGCACACCATAATGCACAGATCTTGAGCGGCTCCAATGGTACCTCCATGGGTACGAGTTGGTACCTGGTACCGGCATCCTGTTCCAAAAATAGAAGTGGTACCTAACCCAAGCGATATTAGTTCCAATACCAATTTAAAGCATTAAAGTGCATAAAAATAGCTTGAAATGCAAAGATACCCTAGGTAACCCCATCGAATGGTAGGGAGATGTTAATTATGTCAAAACGAGGCCAAAAGGGAGGTATTGGCATATAAGTGGAGGTCTTTGGTATATAATATAGGCAAAGAACATGATCAAAACCGGGGACCAACATACCCCCACACTGAAGTCCTTTCCTGTCCTCAGGCAACAAAAATCAAAAACGGGTAGCCATCAAAGGGTTGCAGTGGCTGCAACCAGCATCTGTAGCCTCTCCTGCTTCTTCAGATTCCTAATTTCTTTCTTAAGGACCCTGTTGATTATAACATGATTCCTAGCAATCCTCTGAAGTTGTCTGTTCCTTTTGAAAACATCCTTATTCCTCTGCTTTAGCCTTTCAACTTTGGATAAGAGGTGATTTACCCTGAGCTTCAGGAGTTCATTTTCGGTTTTAACATGTCTGTCCAATACGCGGTACTCATGCAACTTCTCCTTCAATCTGTTGTTCCTGCCCTCTATTTTCGCCACCATTGGCTTCAAGGACCGACTGGAGGAGAGCTCGCAGTGGGTTTCAAATGTTTGCTCTTGTCCGGGCTGTGCTGGAGGGCTAGACGCATGGGTAAACTCTTTGGGACTCTGAGCAGGGGTGTGAAATCAATCGGCATTATGGTCTGAACTGAATTCAGGAGTAAACTAATCTGGGCTGTGCTCATTAGTGCCAACTGGATCAAAACTATGGTCTGGGCTGAGTTCATGGGTGAACTCATTTGGTCTTTGTTCATAGGTGTTAGCTGGACTAGGTTCGGGAGTGGGCTCTTTTGGCATCTGAACAGAGGTACCGGTTGGTACTTGGATGGACTCATTCTGCACAATTTTCTTGGGTGTAGTGGCCTGCCGATTGGTTCTACGATTTTTTCGAATGAGCTGGGACAAAGTCCAGGTCATCTCAGATGGCTCCAGGGCCTCCTCGTGACCATCTATACTTTCCAATCTTTCTTGTGTGGGGTAACTGGGTACCGAGTCATCCATTCCCAACAATACACTTTTACATTTTCTTTTCGGGTTCCTCCTAGGCTTATCAGTTGACTCGACTAGTTCCTCCACATCAATTATGTTATCGGTAGCTGGGGGAGAACTCGGGGCTTCAATGTCTGCTTCTGTAGGTGTGGTGGCCTTCCTAGTTTCAGCATTGGTTTCTACCTCGTCATGAATTGGAGGTTCGGGCTCAGGGTCCCCAGCAGATTCTTTAGTCAGGGTTTTGACTTTCTTTTGCTTGGAGTTCGACTTTTTGTGTGGGGGAACAGGCTTCACCTTCTTATCTTTCGACTGGGCACGGGCGACGGTTTTTACAGTGAAGAGGTCCCAAGTCTCTTGCTTCTTCGACAGTGCAAATGTAATCAATATTTTAACTAGACCAAAGTGAAATAAACTCCCCTGAAACTCACTAACCCTTTGGACCTGTTCGGCCATCCTTTTCAAACTTTTTAACAACAAAAAGGGTATGTTCAGCGGAGTACCTGTGAAGTGTAACAAAAGTCGGGCGTGGCAGGGGAATATAATGGTATATCGACCCTCACACATTAGGTAACGCTGGAGGATGATCAACACTTGAGCCCACTGTGGCTCTAGCCAAGACCGCGACGTTCCCTCAGACCATTTTGTGTTCCGGTACTGAGGTTTCAACAACTGCGCACAGAGCTTCTTATCCACCAGTTGTCCCTTCGTCCACCTCTGGCCTGTGGTGTGTAACTGAATTGCCTCTGCAATGAACTCCTCTGTGACCCCGAACTCAAGTTTGCCCACCTTGGTGGTCTCACCATCGAAATGCAACACAAACTGGAGTTTGATTGCATTGTTATACCCATCGAACTTCTTCAGAAATGGCTCCCACCCTGCTTGCTTAAAAATATCTTTCATTGCTCCATACTCCGGGAGGGCTTCCAGGTCGGCGTATGTTTCTGGTTCGTGGCGATTGGCTACCATGGCTCTTCTTGGCATAACAGGGGAAATCTATCGGTGGCAGCAAAGGTTGGATGAGAGGAGAGAATGCGATGGAGAATGTGGTCGGGAAGGGAATCATACGAAATATTTGAATTGTTGTGGAGATAGATAGGGTTTCGGATCATGATGAAGGTCGTACGAGGGTGTAAATTTATCATATCCGAGTCAAATCGAACTTAGTCCCGGTAATGGTGTATGTTTATGGCACGAAATGTCATGGTAGGTTAGTTTGTTAGGTATAGGTCGTGGAAATGATAAAACGTTATGGAGTAATTAAGGTACCCTTAATTCAAACTTATTAGTATGCAAATTAATACAATGAATCAATATGAACCAAACGCACCTGAGTTATATTACCTATCTCCATGGTCATGCAAGGATTGCTATGGAATTATATCTTGAAGTTAAGTATGGATTTGAAGGCGCAAAAATTGCAGCTGCTTTGGTCTTTCTGATGAACCTATAACTTATGAACTCTGTGCTGGTACTGACTGGTACCACTGGAACATTCAGGAGTCTACAGAAGAATTTGAACAAATAATACCGTCCTGAGAAAAAAAACTTTCTGTGTATAACATCAGCGTATCTTAGGATGACCCCTGAACCTGTCTTTTGTTTTGGCCTGAAAAAGATCAACTAAAATCATGTCTTCAATCAGCTTCAAAGCTTCACCCATGGTACAAGTCTGATTTGTGTGAATAGATGTGCCGGAGTCGAACACAAACAGAAATCATCGAATTACCAGTCATTAATGAATGTTGTTAACCGATGCGAGATGACCCACCTGTGATGTTAATGGGCATCAAGGTACCTACAGAAAATCCTAAACAGGTATGAATAGAGGTGTCGGTGTCGAGTCACCTATAGGATCTATCAACCAAGAGACAATGGTGTATTCCCATGGCTGTTAGCAAAGACATCTGCCATTAAGGCATGCAGAGTCCAGGGTGCTGAACAATCTCTAATCTCTGCTCCAGATAAGGTGCTAATGTCGATGGAGTGAGATTCATTGGAAGGTGGACCTTAACGTATTCCACATCATCCAACACGAGTGCAGATAGAAATTTTGCAGACATAATTTTTCGAACAGTAATCACCTGCTTGTGGATTTTATGAGCCCAAGCTAGTTCATGCTCATTGCTTCCTCATATTTGGAGAGTCTGAGGAAATGCCAAAAGAAGACTCTAATGGGGTTTCTTTCCCATAATAATTCACCAGGTCTGGTAAAGAATAATCCTTCCTGATAAATGCCCCTTTCATATTTTAATGAGCAAACGAAGGGAGCAAACAAGCTCGAATTTACCTGGTGCAAAACAAGTTAGTCGTGCTGATAAGAAAATCTCATGAAATAAAAAAATATTACCTTCTTACCTGTTGTGAATTCAGTTCTGCACTTGTTCTGAGGGGTCTGTAAAACTGAAAACAAAGCATCAACACATCCAAGAGAACGAAGAAAATAAATGTTTTTTCCATTTTTTTTTATATATATATTTTTTATTTTTTTATTTTCCTGCTAGAGATCTATTATGTACAGAATTAAAACGGTTTGAGTGATCAAATATCAGTAGGGGGAGAAGACTCTCCCCCTACTATATTCAGTTCTTCTTGCTTGGCCACTTCCTATAAGAAATCATCTTTTGACAAAGGTTTGTTGTACACTTTCAGTCGATGTCCATTCACTACAAAGGAGTTCTGAGAATCATCTATGGTTTTAATTTTGACAGAACCGTTATAAAAAACAGTTTCTACTTCGTAAGGTCCCAACTGTTAGGACCACACAATGTACCCTTTTTGCCCATACTTTTTGCCATTATTATACCCTTGATCACCTGTATTTAGACTCATATTATCATTTCATCTGATCATTCCAAGGTATACAACGTCCTTTCTCATTACTATATGTTTAAT
>WSFP011454490.1:0-19432 GCA_009831015.1 Picea engelmannii
TAAGCTCATGAAAGTAGTAATTTACCCAAAAACCTTTAGATATGCCCAACAACTTCTAAATATGCCCAAGCTATTTGAAATTTGCTCAACAACTTTAAAAAATGACCAACAAGATCTAAAACACTGAGCAACCTCTTAGAAATGCACAACAAAATGGTGGCTCGTCCAAGTCGATTCGAATGAAAATAAGGTTGGAAGAAAGGAAAGTCTACCAAGTTGGGTCGATCATAGGAGTCAAACTGACTAAAAGAGACCCCGATCGAAGTGTGGGCGAAATGCGTCGACTAGGAATGATTGTTGGTTGAATGAAGAAGGGTGAATTCAACCAAGAAAGAACCCCGTCAGAAATGGGTTGACCTAAAATTAAAATAAATAGTTAGAGGTGAATTCAACGACCAACAACGAACAAAAAACCTTGGAAACCTTGAAGATAAAATGTGAAGGGCGAATTTAACAACCAACAACATGTAAAAATGCTTGGGGGGAGGAATTGACAACCTACTGTTTAGAAAAACATTTTGGGGAGATTTTGGAAACCCACAGTGAGTAAAAAAGTCTTGGTGGTCAAGTCCGACATTCGACGTCAGAGGAAAATGTTTCTGGAGAAATTGGTAGTGGGTGAAACTGTAAAAACGTGTATATGGTTTGTGGGTAGCTAATGGATTCCAAAACAACCCCAACCTTTGATATATATGTCGTCTAAGATTTATGGGCAAAGGGAAAACAACCCAACACTAAAAACTTAGACCCAATGGTATTCAAGTCAACCGGAGGGAGCTAAGTTGATGACCAAATAAAGGAATCAACCAATAAGAGAATTTAATCAGCCCATGAACAATTCAACTACCCAGGGAGAAATGAATATAGTCCTCGTAGATACAAATGCCTTAGCAATTAATTTAGATTCCCAGGCAATGTAAACTCGTATGATAAACAAATTTCAATAGTCATCGATCTTCGACTTTGATAGGGAATGAACGATGGACATTCTAGAACGGTCGTGGTTCTTCATTTCCATTAAAATCTAATTATAGGAAACCATTAATATAAACACACGAGAACCCATTTTTCATCTCATAAATGAAGTAAACAACAAACTAATACTCTAGTGAAATCTAACACAACCAGTCACCAATGAACTCAGAAGTTTTGCATTGGAAACCAAATAGGGAAAAACTAGCTTTGAATGGGGCTCAATATTTTCATTATGGAAATATTTGGTTACACTACATTCATGGCTTCGATGCCTCTTCCTCTCTCGACCAAAAGACCCAATGCAAATGAGAGTGAGTGAAGAAATAGGGAGAGCTAGGGGCAGGGGGAAGGCCAACAGACCTGACCCTTCATTTCCCATTCCTCAACCTTCTCTCCTATTCAATTATTAAATTACATTTAATTTTGTATTTTCCTCTGATGTTCTCAATTTTTTGTCCTATTAGACTTTTCAAATTTACATTGCTTTACAAGGTTTATTGACATTCATTAATTGTCAATTGCTGAGTCTTACACCCATCCATCGATCCAGATTTGTTTAGGATTTCACCTCCTTATTGAGAGGCTTTTGGTCCCCAAAAGCTCAAGGAAACCAATATGGATCCGTGTACTTCTGTTTGTTCCTTTGGAACGTGGCTCTGACTCTGGATCTATCTATGGCTTGTTGCTTTAGTTTCTAGTTATGGCTCTAGCTGTGGTTCTAGCTCGCTTGTTCCTTCATTGCAGAAATCTGCTCATTGACTCTCAACTCCGCAATATCTAGATCCAAACTCTAGACTCAACACTCATTCTCATCTCCCTCTATGTTCTGGAGATAGTCCATCTTGGAAATCATGAAGCCAAGTCGAATGTTGGTCTATGTCTAGTATGACCCTAGAAAATCATGCAATAACTCCTGAAGGGAAGTGTGGCTTCATTCCTATGTTAGGACCAATTGCTTATTGTCATGGAAATGACCCTTGCGGCCATGTCACTCTAATGACTGATCTACATACCCCTACATGCTAGTTGTAGAAGATGGTCCATCCGTTGGCAAGTCATTTTTCAACCAACGTGCAATGAAAGGGATGCCAACCCATGCTTGCACACCATAGAGTTCTCAAGAACTCCTCTGAGGTCATTGACCTCCGTGTACCATTATATGACACAACTCCAAGATGGGGTTATTTGGATGCAATACCAAGCCCATGGTCACTAAGGTAGATGAATCAACCAAGAGACAACCCAATCGACTAGAGCGGAATCCAATTCGATTAGTAAGTGAAGTCAAATAAATAAATAAGGGGAAAATCAACCCGATGGAATGAACTAACCAACAATGAAGAAAAATACTCACTGGTTGAGTTGGGTCGACTGGCAGATGAGAGAAATGATCATAAGGTGAATTGGCAACCAACGATGAAGAGAAATGTCTAAAGGGAGAATTAGACAACCCACAGTATCTAAAAAACATATAGGCATCATCTAAACACGTCCGACAACATTTAAATTTGCCCAACAACTTCTAAATATGCTTAGGCAAGTAGGAATTTACCTGACAACCTTTAGATACACCCAACAACTTCTAAATATGCCCAAGCTATTCAAAATTTGCCCAACAACTTAAAAAAATGCCCAACAAGATCTAAAACACCGAGCAACCTCTTAGAAATGCACAACAAAATTGTGGCTCATCCAAGTCGATTCGAATGAAAGTTGGGTCGAAAGAAAGGCAAGTCGACCAAGTCAGGTTGATCACTAGAGTCAAATTGACTAAAATAGACCTCGATTGAAGTGTGGGTGGAATGGTTCGACTAGGAATGACTATTGGTCGAATGAAGAAGGGTGGAGTCAAGCAAGAAAGAACCTCGTCGAAAATAGGTCGCACTGAAATTAAAATAAATAGTTAAAGATGAATTTGACGACCAACCACGGAGGGAAAACCTTGGAAAGTTGGATTTAACAACCAACAATTGAAGAGAAAACGTGAAGGGCGAATTTGACAACCAATGACATGTAAAAATGCTTGGAGGGAGACATCGAAAACCAACTGTGTAGGAAAACGTTTTGGAACGATTTTGGCAACCCACAGTGAGTCAAAATCTCTTGGGGTTCGAGTCTGACATTTAGCGACAGAGGAAAACGTTTGGGGCAAAATTGGTAGTGGGTGAAACTGTAAAAACATGTATATGGTTCGTGGGTAGCTAATGGATGTCCAAACAACCCCAACCTTTGGTATATATGTCATCTAAGATTTATGGGCGAAGGGAAAACACCTGAACACTAAAATTTTTGACCCAATGGTATTCAAGTCGATTGGAGGGAGCTAAGTCGACGACCAAATAAAGGAATCGACCAACAAGAGAATTTAATCAACCCATGAACAATTCAACTACCTAGGGAGAAAGGAATATAGTCACTATAGATAAAAATGCCTTAGCAATTAGTTTAGATTCCCAGGCAATGTAAACTTGTTTGATAAACAAATTTCAATAGTCATCAGTCTTTGACTTTGATAGGGAATGAACGATGGACATTCCAAAACGGTCGTGGTTCTTCATTTCCATTAAAACCCAATTACATGCAACCATTAAGATAAACACATGGGAATCCATTTTTCATCTCATAAATGAAATAAACAACAAACTAATACTCAACATAGTGAAATCTAACACAACTAGTCACCAATGAACTCAAAAGTTTTGCATTGGAAACCCAACCGGGAAAAAACAACTTTGAATGCAGCTAAATATTTTCATTATGACAATCTCTGGTTACATTGCTTTCATGGCTTCGATGCCTCTTCCTCTCTCAACCAAAAGACCCATTGCAAATGAGAGTGAGGGAAGAAACAAGGAGAACTCGGGGCAGAGGGAAGGCCAATAGACCCGACCCTTCATTTCCCACACCTCAACTTTCTCTCTTGTTCAATTATTAAATTACATTTAATTCTACATTTTCCTCTCATGTTCTCATTGTTTTTTGTCCTATTAGACTTTTTAAATTTACATTGCTTTACAAGGTTTATTGACATTCATTAATTGAGTCTTACACCCATCTGCCAATCCAGATCCATTTCATATCATTTACAAAATTCCTAAAACTTCTCATGCGTTAGAATAGCCGATACTAAATTAGTGATCACATCATACCTGTTTATAATCTGTTTTATGATAATTTTACTAAAATCCTTCATGAGTATTGGCTCCCATAAGATCTATCATTGAAATGAATCTCCTATACCATGGAGTGACTATCCTGTTAAGCTCTCACTTACATCATAACAACAAAACACCAAGTCATAACATGTATTTAATCATAGACAACTTGTGTCAAATCATTTTCTCCACGTGACTTTCATATGACTAACATAAATCACATACATTGATAGTACCTAGTCATCTCCATATTGTCCCGTGAGGCCCACGTGTCTACATTAAAATCTTAAATAATCGATAGTAGCTAGTCATCACCATATTGTCCTTTGGAATCATGTGACTAGAGTGGCAAGTCATCTCCATACTAAAATTCATAAAATTAATGAGATTGAATTGAAATATTGAAATTAGTAAAGAAATTAAAGTTAAAAGTGTTAAAATACGCTTCGAAATTCAAGCAATGATATCTTATAAAATTCATCGATTTAAAATAAAATTCATAATTTTTTTGCAATGAGATAAAAATTAAGTGAAATATTAAAAAAATTATCATGATATTTATTAATGCCATAGTTTGTTAATGAGATAAAAATTAAGTGAAATATACAAAAAAATATTATGATACTTATTAATGTTATAGTTTGTTATTGAAAAAGATAATAAGATATTTATTAATGTTATAGTTTGTTAATGAAAATGAAAATTATTATTATTATTATTTAATTATTATTATAATATATTTTTTTTAAATTTTAATAGAATATAATTGTTTGTGATGAAATTGAGAAAGAATATAATTATAATTTCTAAAAGAAAGTGAAAGATTGAGGAGGAGGAGGAGGAGGAGGAGATGATGATGAGGAGTAGGACAACGATGATGATGACGATGACGACGATGATGACGATGATGATGATGAGGAGGAGGAGGAGGAGGATGACAATGACGATGGAGACAACGATGATGATGATGGCGGCTGCAACAACGACGAACGACATTCATTGAGACTAAATTTGGTCTATTAGACCTTAAAAAAGGAAATGAATTACTTAGTTTGCTTTATAATTTTATTTATGTGCTCGAAAATCTTTAACATAAGTGTTCCTAAGTCACTATAGTTTTAATGAGTTAAAAGGTTATGAAGTTCGGTATTGTAACAAATATTTTGAAATTGAGATCTAATGTGGGTGTATGCAGTGCATTCTAAGAGAAAGTGCTTTTCATCTTCAACCCTCTCAGTGTCATAAAGGTGACAAATTTTTTCGGCGCATGATATTTTATGAATTATCCAACACCCATTTTCACTATGGAGCTTATGAGAGTTTGTTCTTATTTTAACAATGTGGATTTTTTTCTTTACACTAGTCAAAACATAGAGATATTTTTTATCTTCTAGATTAGGGTTGATCAACTCCTTGTAATATCTTAATTTTCTTTTATATTCTAATTCTTTATCACACTACTATTTCACCCCCAGTTGAGCTGGAAGTAGTTTTGAATGGAGTTAGAAGCAATCTTAGGAAGCCTTGTCTCCCATATTGTTTATCGTGTTCTTGTACATTAGGTAACTAGTCATAGTTGTACTCTCAATGGGGGAAATACTCGCTTCTATGAGGATAGGGTGTATTGCCTTTAATTTTGAGATTGTAAGTTATAAAATTCTTTTGGATTTTCTCTATATTCCTCCATGATTATCTAGAGATATTGTAGCCCTAGACTTCACAACCATATATATATATTTTCAGGCAGTATATCCTAGTGAAAACTCTTGGGCACTTCCCCTCATTTTGAGGTTGATACCTAGGGTAAAACTTAGATTCTTCAAGGTACAAAGTTAGGTCAATAACATGGCTTGAAGCCATTACAATAATATACTAATTAAGAGTTCAACATATCACTTGCGAGAAAAGAACATGGGTGGGGAGGATAACACTCCTCTTCTCAACTACCCGAGCTATACACAATTGACAAGCATGCACGTGTGTGTATGAAACCTAAGGGGCGAGCTCAATCGATTGTTGCCAATGTTGTTAGGCATTTGCCTAGTTATATGACACCAAGTGTTCTGTTTGAATTGCCCTGGGTGTGTAAATGTGTTGGAACTGCACATAATAGATCTAGCTAGAAAATACCACACACATTTGTAGAGAGAAATTGAGAAAGAAGAAGCGAGAGAGAAAGAATGGAAGATTTCTCATTAACCCTAATGAATAATGAATAATTTAAACATGATATACTCTGTATAACTCAACCAATACGCACTGGAGGTGAAGCCAATGTGCCATAGTGGTGTTCTAGAATGATCTGGACACACACCAGCAGTTACGAGAGTGAACTGCCACCTAGTCTAGTCTCTCGGGTAGTTACGGGAGTGAACTGCCACCTAGTCTAGTCTCTCGGGTAGTTACGGGAGTGAACTACCACCTAGATGAGTTAACTAGTCTACCAGTCTTCAGTTAATTGACTGAAACATAGTGAAGTGAGGAGGAGATCAGGGAATCATGGGTAATGCGCTAGTCTGGTGATGATACCAAGGCTAATGAGCATTAGTTGGTGATGATCCCAATGTTTCATGGTGACAAAACCAATGCAACATCTAGACTCCACTCAACTAGTCAAATTGAAGTGAAAACTGAAGAGAATATTATCTTAGAGGAATATTCTCCCTAAACTTTAAGATACTGGATAAAGACTAATAAACATAGGAAAAACCTTAGGAAAAATAAATCCTAGGTGTGTGTGAAGTAACTCCAACACCCCCCTTGAACATCACTACGGTGAAAATAAAGAATGGGTCTCGACAACGAGGCCGTGTTAGGTACCCAAATACAAAAGATACATTGAAATAAAGTGATCAAAGAGGGAAAACCTCATGGGAACCCCCCCCTCAAGGTACAATGTATGTAAAAAATAAGAACTACAGTTGCTAGGAATCTGTGTCCTTCATTCCAAGACGACTTCGCAGAGAATGGAACTTCTGCTCAGTGAAGGTCTTGGTGAAGATGTCCGCCGTCTGTTCTGTTGAAGGACAAAATTGTAGGTCGATGATCCCCTCGTGCACCAAGTCCCAGATGTAGAGCATGTGGATCTCGATGTGCTTCATCCCCTGCCTCTGAACTGAATCTCTGCAGAACTTCAAAGTGCTCTGGTTGTCACACCAGATGACATTCGACCAATGAAACTGAATGCCCAGTTCAGTGAGAAAATGTTGTAGCCACATAGCATGAATGGTTATGTTAACTACCCCTATGTACTATGCCTCGGATGAAGAAAGAGCAATAGCAACCTGCTTCTTGCTCGACCAATAGATCGGCCTGGAACCAATATTGAGTGAGTAACCAGATGTGGACTTGCGATCAGTGCTATCGCCAAACCAGTCAAAATTAGTGAAACCAATGATATATAATGTAGATTCTGCTGCATAGTGAATCCCAAAGGTGATGGTGCCCTATACGTATTGAAGGATATGTTTTGCATCCTTCCAATGTAGCTCATGCGACTCTTGCATGAACCTGGAAATTGTGCCAACTACATAGGAGAGGTTTGGTTTGGTGTGTGTGATATACAACAAGCTCCCCACTAGCTTTCCGTACAGTGTGTTGTCAACCAGTGGAGTTTCCCCGCCATCCTCAAGTTTGAATCCTGATAGGAAAGGAGTCGGAGCAGACTTGCAGTTTGTCATGTGAAATCTCTCAAGGAGATATTGAACATACTTGGCCTGAGACAATTTGATTCCTGATGCATCCTGACTGATCTCGAGTCCAAGGAATAAGTGTAGCGGACCCATGTCCATCTTCAAAAACCTGTCATGTAGAATCCTCTTGACTGCATCAATCACTGAAGTTGAGCAACTGGTGATCAACAAATCATCAACATACACAACTTAGAGTAGAAGTGAATCAAATGTCCTGAGCATGTAGACATTCGAGTCTGATTTACAATGCAGTTCTGTGACAACAGGTAGGATTCCATCTTGGCATACCATTCCCTCATAGCCTTCTTGAGGCCATAAAGAGACTTCTTCAGTCGATAGATCAAAGATGAATCCTGCATAAATCCCTGGGGATGCTCCATATAGATCTCCTCAGAGAGATCACCATGAATAAATGCATTCTTCATGTCCATCTAATGGAATTCCCATCCCTTGGCTGCCGCAATGGAAAGTGCCAATCATATGGAATCCATATTCTCTATTGGAGTGAAGGTCTCATCATAGTTAATGCCATTTACCTGCTGAAAGCCTTTGGCAACAAGCCTGGATTTGTATCTACTAATCTGTCCATCCACTACGCTCTTGGTCCTGTAGACTCATCTGCACCTGACAAGTTTCCTTCCAGAAGGAAGGGGAACCAGATCCTAAGTCTGGTTCTCGAGGAGGGAGTTGTACTCCTCCTGCATGGTGGATTCCCAAAAGGGATTTCCAACATCCTTGCCATAAGACTATGGATCTAAAGACTGAACCAAGAAAAGATGCATGGAGGGCAATGGTTCAGTGGCAGTGAGTGCAGTAGGAGGCTCATGAAAATCAGATTGAGTTCTCCTAGTATCAGCTGGATCACCAACAAGATCCCCTGCATCCTAAAGAGTAGTCTGGGCCCACTTGGGCCTCAACTATGGCTCTGCATCTGCATCTAGATGCACTGTCTGTATTTGACTGTACTGACTCTGTATCTAGATAATCTGAATCCTCTGAATTAGAACTCTCGTATGAAGAAGAGTCATCATGTGCATGCTGATCATCTCGGATAGGTGGAAGAATCAAGGTGTTTTCATGCAACTGCCGAGGTACATGCGAGACACTTTCCTCGAATTGGACACTTCTCTCAATGATGAGCCAGTCCGAGGAAAGATCAATAAGTATGTATGCCTTCACATCGTCGGGGTATCCAACAAAGATACACTCGATGTTCTGTGGATCAAGTGCCTTCCTCTTTTCAGAGGGAATCCGGGCCCATGCACGTGAACCAAAAATATGAAAGTGGATCACTTCCGGTTTGAGGCCGCTCCAAGCCTCATAGGGGGTCTTATCCTTGACAGATCTATGGGGAGATCTGTTTTGTATGTAGGTTGCACAATTAAGTGCTTCAACCCATAGTCTCTGTGGTAGTGACTTTGCATGTAACATGCAAAATGCCATCTCTTTTAGAGATCTATTTTTCCACTCAACAACTCTGTTTTGCTATAGAGTATAAGGAACTGTGTGTTGCAACTGAATCCTTGCACAATTAAGTGTTTCGATCCATAGTCTCTGTGGTAGTGACTTTGCATGTAGCATGCAAAATTCCATCTCTTTTAGAGATCCATTTTTTCGCTCAACAACTCTGTTTTGCTGCAGAGTATAGGGAATTGTGTGCTACAACTAAATCCTTGCCTCATGACAAAGATTATGAATCTCATGATTGACATACTCTCCCCCGTTATCAGTTCGGAGGATTTTTATTTTCTTTTTGGACTATGTTTCAACCAGGGCTTTGAAATATTTGAGGTGTTGAAAGACCTCATATTTTTGCCTCAGAAAGTAAATCCATGTGAAACATGAGAAACCATAAAAAAAAATGAGAACAAAGCTCTCTTTTCTGATTGATGGATGCAAAAAAGGACCCATGAGGTCACTATGGATAAGATTTAAAAGAGAGGAAGCTCTTTGAGTCTTTCCTTTGTTGAATTTCTCTTGAGGGTGTTTTCCAAGAACAAATCCCTCACAGATTCCTTTGGACAAATGGATGTCTGGTAGACCATCAACCAATATTTTCTTTCTAAGCTGTTGAATATATTTGAAATTCAAATGCCCAAACCTTTTGTGCCATATCCTACTATTTTCATCAGCATGGGTAAGCAGTAAAGCAAAATTTGGCTCAATAAATTGAGAAAATGTATACAATCTAGATAGCTAATTTACCTCACCGATAGAAACCCTGGAATTGGTTTGCATGTCATAGATGTTCACTGCATTGGGTGTGAGTATGAATTTCTTTCTAGTGCCAGAATTCTTCATCTGATACATAGAGGGAATATTGACAAAAAGTTTGGGGACGTGCAACACATTCTCGAAGCTTCTGTTGGTGAGTTCAATCCTTCCTTTTCCGACGACCTCGACTGGAGAGTTGTCCACCATCAGAATAGGAGGACCTTTGCATGCATCCAATGAAAAATAGTTTGTTTTTGTGGAAGCCATGTGGTGTGATTCTCCCAAATCTACAATCCAAGCATCGAGAGAGGAGTTGATGGAAATCAAGGAATGGATAGAATTGCCTTTCTTGGGATTCTGATCTTCTGGCTTCTTCTTCTTGTCACCTATTGGATGCAGACCTAGTCAGGAGAAAATACTATTTTTGGGAAGAGAAGCATGAAAGGAGGAAATGACAACTGGAAGAAAAAGAAACAAATGTAAGGGAAGTAGGCGAGGCACGCATACAAGGAAGAACTAACGATGCTAGGGTTAGGGGTTTTGTAATGTATTGTAATGGCTGATGAGCCAAGAATATAAATAGGTAGTACTTAGAGGAAGGGAAGATATACATGCCGACCGAGGAAGATATTTGTAAGAACTATACAAGTGGGTAAGTTGGTGAGGTAGGGAAGTAGTGAGCCACTTGATCCTGAGGGTTAGATCGCAGGCTGAGGAGTCTGGTGTGATCTAGTCAACCTCACAGGGATCGAGGAGCCTGTTAGAGGGAGTAAGACCTAAGATTGTAAACACATGCGGTGTGACATATTATTGAACCATAATAAAGAGCTTGAGAGCCAGATCTTTGTGGACGTAGCCCAGGAGGGGGTGAACCACGACAACACCTGTGTTATGTGAATGAATATATGCATCTTTATTGCCATTAAATGGTGAATGTTAGATGAATGAATTAACTAGTTAGATATGGTATTTCACATGCATGCATATAATGACTTTTATAATCAGATGTTAGACTGAATAAATAAAGATTACAAGATACAACCGTAGATCTCCACTCATTCCCGCGTTGCAAACAACTGAGTATTGCAGCCACCCATAGAGCTATCTCGGGTGAGACTGTGCAGCACACCCTCTATGTTGCGTTGCCTTCTAGTCTTTTAGAAGGGCCAATGGTTTTAGAGGGATTTTGTTGGGAGCTTATCAAATCTGAACCAGGGTCAATCTATGATAGTAAGGTAGGATCAGAATAACCCATAAAGAATCCTAAGTAGTAAAGTAGAGACAAAAAATACCAATAAATGGTTTTGTTTCCGGTTGGTTGGAAAAGAATGGGATTGAGTATATGATATTTTTGGAAGATGAATTAAATAAATGTCAAACCAAACAACAAGACATTGAGAGAATGAGAATATAAAAGGGGATGTTGAGATCATTGAATCCACCGAAGGCAGAGATAGAGAGATGGTTGGAAACAAAGGAGCCAAAGTTTGCGCAAAAAGATAACATAAACCCGAAGTTGACACCACACAAATATCTGGACAAGTACATATTCAACGACTTGCATGGAGTATTTTTCTGTGATTTCCCGCATGTATTGCAGGAGTGGATAAAAAGGTTGAAAGACAACCATCCCACAAATCGGATCAGGCAACTAGAGTGGAATCCTAAGAGATCATGTAGTTACAATGAGTTGATAATAAGTTTACACGGGTAATAGATTTCTGGTTAGACAACATTGTTGTAGGATTTATCATAGAATTTGCAGTAGATACAACAAAGTCTTACACTGCGACAGAATAAGAGTTTTTGAAGGGAACTCAAGGTAGGTACATCATATCATTACATACTTCTATTAAGATATTACTATATAACAAAGGTGTAATGACAATGGATTCAGACAACTAAAACTTCCTTGCGTGCATGGGGGAAGGGGAGAAGCACTGGCAAGAGAAGGAGGAATGGAAGAATAAATGGATAAAGGAAAGAAGGAGGAGGCCTTGGACCCAATTATGATGAACGAATACTAGATCAAGCGGATCATGGAAACAACTGGAAAAATGTGTAGTGGAGTACCCTACCAATATAAGGTGAACACCAAGAAGAGAGTCGTAGTCGCGAGGGAAGGCTTGGAAAGTGATGAAGAAGAGGTAGAGGGTCTCTGGGCTGTGGAGCAGATTGAGGAAATCATGCGCGCAACATATGAGATAAAGATGAGAGGTCCAAGAGTGGGAATAGAAGGCAACACTACTATCCATATTAATGTTAGTGTGGAAACCATAAACCCATGTGCGACTAATACACCAAGAAGAACACCAACATTTAGAAAATCGAATTTTAATTGAAGGAAGACAACAATAAGTACATATACACAAGGAAAAACAACTAGGGGAGCCAGTTCATGAAGCATCAATCAAGTATCTACATCGCGCGGAGGTAGTAGTTCAACATTCAGGATGGCAGGACATGATCCCACCATCATGTTACCAGAGTTCAAAGGAGAGGCGTCGGGGTACTCTGAGAAGCACTTGTTCATTTGTGAAAAGATATGGGAAGCAAAACATACCACAAATGAGGATACTAAACTTGCGCAGTTATCTATCACGCTAAGAGATCGCACACTGGTTTGGTACATGATTTTAGCTACAAACAGTCCGCTAGGGACAACTCGAATGATTGGATATATCAAAAAGATCTTGATAAATGAATTCCAGAAGCCTAATTTAGAGGATCAATACATGAATGAAATGATAGATATTAGATAGAAACCAAGAGAATCTATATGTGAGATTGACCAAAGATTCAAACGATTGAAGGGAAATATAAAGTACATCATGACATGTATGCAACATAGGCATCTATTCGTCAATTCACTACTACCACACTTGAAATACCCAGTTCCAGACACGGGCAAAGGATCTACATGAAACCCTACAACTGGAAGAGAGCCAATATTAGAAGACAAACCCAACCATAGAGAAGCTGAAGGACGATCTGAAGAACTTAACATTCCAGTTAAATTAGAACAAAGGTAAGGACAAAGAGAAGTTGTTTGGTGTACCACATGTAGGACATAAGGACACCATAAGAACGAATGTCCAACATTCACGTAGTACATGGCAGCAGGAATGCGAAACCCGTTGTGAACAAGAAGACTATGGTGTGAGATATGTAAGAAACAGGGGCATGATCCATATCACTTCCCAATGATGCAGAAGTACGAGACAGTTCCTAAGAGCTCATATTGCAACTTTTTCAAGTCAGTAGGTGATGATGAAAAATATTTCAGAACCATGGACCTCATGAGGGAAAGAACATCAGATGCTTACAGGGTGCAGGAAGAAATGATGACCGGGCAAGCCACACCATATTTTAACCAAGTACCAACCCCGTATAACACTATGCAACAACAATATAACACTGCGCAGAAGCAATACAATACCGTACAACCACACTATAATCCCTTGCAGTATAACCAAACACCTTAGTACAATGCACCATGAGGGGATTAAGCTAGCTATAGAGGTGGAGGAAGAGAAAGAGGAGGCTTTGGAAGAGGCAGAGGATGAGTGGTATGCCACAACAGTCGACAACCAGGACACTATGCAAGAGAATGTCCACTCCCACTTGTGATATGTATGTATTGTCACGCATCAGATCATGACACAGAAGAATGTCCTACACTATTAGGGAAGATCTAGGAAAAGACAAATCAGAACAATCATAATGTTAAGTGGATTTCGACAGAAGCAAGGGATGAAGGAAGAAACATCAACATAGTTACACAGGGAGGAGCTAAGACAGGAAACAATGCAGTAAGACAAGAGCCAACACAACACCAATGGGTGAAGAAAAATTCCAAACCAAAGAAGCAATTTGATGCGCAGAATGAAAAGGAGATATTCAAGCATGCCATACAAGAATTCTTGAAGCTAGACATTGCATCAACATCAACTATGCATCATAATAAGGAAGTACCAACATACAAGATTCGTCCATCGCTGGATCACACCAAAGAAGCACAACCCCTGGGACAAGTCAATACGATTAAGGGTTTTTGGCAATCCTGTGTTAAACTACTAAATGATCCATCATCTGTTAAAGTATTACAAAATATGCTAGAAATATGTAGCATAGAGGCAGAAGGAAAGCTAGAACATAAAACAATTAATCATTTGCATACAAGGAGGAGAATAAACAGAGAATTCAGATTGAACACCAACATTGGCGATTTCAACATGGGAGATATTATACGGGATTTAGGATTTGAAGTAAATGTGCTACCCAATAAGACATGGCAATGTATGGGAGAACCCACATTAAGATATTCACCTGTTCAACTGAAACTAGCAAATCAACATAGAGTACTACCAATTGGAAGACTAAAAGGAGTGACAATAGATCTGGATGGAGTATGTTCGAAGGACGATTTCAAAGTAATAGAGATAGTGTACGTTCTAAAGCCGATTTTGAAGTAATAGAGAAGTGGATGGAACAACACCTTAGCCGACATTGCTTGGCTTGGATTGGGTGTTTGAAAATCAGGACATAATCAATTTAAAGACGAGGAATATGACATTCGATTCAGGAGAATACAAAGTCATTGCGCCATTGGACCCATCAGAAGGGGAAAGGTTTGTAGAACCTACTTGCTTGGACCTGGAGGAAATTAACCAGTTGTACATAAAAACCACATGAGAAGAAGATTATGTGAACCCAACTGTAGATGGGGTACTCAGTTGGAGAAGAATCACCTCATGTGCGTCAAACTTAGATACGGTCTTAGAGAATTGGCAGAAGAGGTTACACGAAGTCTCCACAAGAAGATGCACAAAAATAGACCGTGTAGTAAGTTGGGTAGGTAAGGAGATAAGGGAACCTCCCAGCTTCCATGGGGTGAATGACTTAGAATCATTCTTAACACGATACAAAGATGAAGTTTTAGAAAATAAAAGGCTCTTAGCCCTGGATATAGCACTCAAGGCAACACCTTCCAGATGGTGGGGTGTGCACAAAGAAATAGTTAAGGACTGATACCAATGTAAGCAGTTACTGCGCATTAGGTTTGGCGAAGAACAAGGAAGAAGCCAATTGCATAATATGACGGACAGGGGGCACAAACAAAACACTTGGAAAAGTGCAGAACACTATGGAGGATGACACCATCGGAGGAATGGCCTCATCATTTTGTTCACACATTAGAAGGGATTCCAACAAACTGGTATACAGACTAGGAATTACGCATAGGAACTACAAACTAGACAATATTACAACATAAATTTATAGTCACTTTCTCATTCAAGCATGAGAACCCAAACATAGACTCATAACTTAAACACATCAGAGGGGTGATATTCATCAAAGATCCGGAAGTTGAACTCATGACAAAAGAACAACAACAAAACATACAGATAGTAAAGAACTATTGTCATGCTACCATGTGCAGGAAGAAGCACCAAATGAAGATGATCCACATAACATTCAGATTGCAGAAGTTGAAGGTGAAAGAGAAGTGGAAGGTCCACCTCTGGAATCAGAAGTATTTGCTATGCCGATCAAGGTGAAGAAATTCAACATTTGGACACTTGAGAATCCCAAAATGGCTAGCATTCGAGACTACTAGGTGAACAAACAATGGAAAGCATAACATAGTTACTGTGCGAGTACACCGACCTGTTCCCAACAACGTTCACATAAATGAAAGGTATAACAAGAGAGCTAGGTGAAATGAAAAAACCTCTCAGAGCTGAGGCAAGATCGATCAGACAAAGACCATACAAACTAAACCCTATATATAAGAAAAAAGTCAAAGCTGAAATTGATAGGATGTTGGAGGCTGGAATCATAGAACCTGTAGAGGAATTTGAATGGGTAAGCCCTATGGTAGTTCAAGAGAAAAAATAGGGAGGGATAAGGATATGTGTCAACCCAAGGAAGCTGGATGACGAATGCCTACATGACTCGTGTTATAGAAAGATTTGCCTCACCCCATGCAATTTGGCACAAAAGACCTGTTTCCATTTCCCTATGCAGACTTGAAGTCCCTTTTTGCAAATACCAGAGATAAAAACATAATTTTTTCACATATATGTGCCCTGCCTATATTACAACATGTGTATACTGAGGTTGCGCCACTACAACCTGTGTACATCGGGAAATGTGCCCAAAATTAAAAAAATGGTGTCTGGTTTCCATGTCACGTCATGAGATCTATGATCCTTGACCTTCCATATAGTGGAAACGTTATGACTTGGCCCTTCAGTTCCACTTGAAGGCTATAAATGGGTCAAATATGAGCTATGGAAAAGAGAAGAAAGAATTCAACTTTGAGAGAAAAGTTACTCTGGAGAAATTATTGACTTCACATTGAGTCTGCATCCCTTTGTCCTTTAAGTCTGAAAACATTATTCAACCCCCAAGATCTTCCCTTATTGATTGAGAACTCCTTAGTCTCTCTTATATGAGCTTACCTTTGGTGGAGGATTGAAGTGGTGGAGGCCAAGATGGAAGGAACTTAGTTTTTCGGTTCCAAACTGTGCCAACACAAAAGTTTGTAACTCATTCATTTATGCCAATTACATCTTAATAGAAATACTCTTTTCTCGTCCAATTAATATCTTGCAAATATTTGAATGATTATTCCATGGGTGTATTTGTTATGAATGCTGATGGATTATGCTATTGAATGTGCTAACATTATATATTATTACCATATGCTTGCGTTGCTTGGTTGTTGAGGACTAGTTGCAGGTATATTGCTTTGGGTCAAGTGTTCAATGGTAGACTTCATTGAACATCTGGACGAGGTAGGCCTCTTATCTTGTCTCCTTATCATATTTGTTTATATAGCATACTTGAGATTAGAGTTTATTTCTGCAACCATTTCCGTTTATTGTGGTTTACCCCTAGTCATAGAGAGATTTTCCTCGTGACAGAATTGGCGACCATACTGGGGATAAAATATTCTTTTTTGGGGTTTGGAGTATTTTTCTCCTTATATTGCTCTCGTTCATATTGATTTTCTTGTCATATGATTGCTTGACAACCTCTGTTCACTTTGGGTCTGAGTTTTTCAGCCTTCTCCTTAGCCTAGTTGTGTTTTAACACATATAAACGGGTTTTTGCTTGACAGATGCATACATATGCGTGATGTACTTCTGTAAGCTGCGTACATACGCGCTTTTCCCTTGAACAATCACATACATCAAACTTTGTTGCTTTATTGTTGGGTTTGGTGGTTGTTGGGTAGGTTTTGATGATTTCCGAGTCTTCTTGGGTCTCTTCGGTGACTGGTAAGTGTATGTGGAATGACAAAAAACTTGTCTTTGGTTGAATTTTTGGGCGGTGCCTTCCTCATCATCTTTTCATTTTGATTGTCCTTGCACCTTGGGCTGGGTGTTTTGCTCCTTCATATCCTACTTGGGTTGTCTCTATTTATACACACTAGAGTATTTTATATCAAGTTGTTGTTCAATCCTTGCATTTTCTTTTTCTTATATTGAAAATACAAAAATATTAGGCATTTTGCATTGATTGGTGTTTTGATCTTTTGAGTCTTTGTCATTTATCTTAGTGCATGTAAAGAAAGATTGCATTTTATTTAGAATTGCATAATTGAATTGAAAATTGCATTTTTGAGAAGCATATCATTCATTGGAAATTGAAGTTAGGACTTTGCATTGTATTCATATTCATTTATTTTACTTGCCGAGTCATAACATCACTAGTTTCACGACTGCATGTTTTGAGTAAGCACAACCACTAAAATTAATTCTATAATTTAAAATTGATTAGTAACGATTTTATTTTTTAAGGTGCACAAACTAGCTTAGGATTTAGAGCCTTGGAATAGGATTTTGTGAGTAAACTTCTCCAAGGCTATTAAATCAACATATGTGTCTAACTAAGGGAGTGGAGAAATCCATTGTATAATCGATAAGATTAGGAGTCTCTTCTTACATTGGAGTTAAGCACGAGGTCGCATGACATTGGTTGAAGGGATATCCCCCCGATACCTTCTTAGCATCAGAGATATTTCTGGGGATCTATTCGTATCTGGGGATATTGCTAGTGCCCTTACCTCCGTGAGAGGCGGTGCTTTCAAGGTTTTAGGATTTTCTACCCTGCCCATACGATGGACTTAACTTATGACTGCTCTCCTGTGCATCGGTTACACTGTGGTTGATTAGTTGCTTGAGTTAGGTGCCATATAGGCTACTTGTATGGGTTATTCTGTAGGTACCCTGGGTTAGATAAGGGTCAGACAACACACAACCTTTATGGAGGATTACCTCTCCAGGGGGATCTGACTGACTGGTTGTTAAGCCCATGAGGGCCCTTATAATTGATTATGTTTCCTCCAATCTTTAGCAGCAGAGTCTCGGGCCCCTGTTGGGCGAGGCATACCTACTTTAAAAAGGGAGGTCCCTTTCAACCACTTTATCATGTTGGTGTGCATATTGGTCGTTTGATTATTTTTGGTGTGCTCTTTGATTACTAGTTGGCCTTAGGATTTGTTTTTTATATCTTGAATCTTTAGTCATCATGGAGCCAGACCAGCTTCCCCACAGGTCTCTTCACTTGTTACAATTACCATCGAGTTTTGAGTCTTTTCCTTCTAAAAGGCATAGAGTTATTAAACGTGGTACACACACCTCTACTTATCAGACTTTTGATTCTACAAGGATGAGTACTGAACCGAGTCATCAAGATACTAGGAGCCTTTCGACTCCCACACCTACTATAGTCAATGGTACCCCTTCAACTCCTTCAACCCCAATGGTTGTAGTGTTGGGGAAACCTATCATCACCGCTGCCCATCCTATACTGAACACTCAACCTATTTCCACGAACCTATTTGGGTCGCTTGGTCATTCACCGGGCTATAATGTTCAGTCCATCCCTATGGCCTATAGTCCCTTTTCCTACAGTATGACGAATTTTACTTCACATTTTTCAAACTCCATCCTAGCTACTAGTCGTAATGCTAGCATTGGAATTGGGGGCACAACTCCTCTTTATAATCCTTTCTCGTTTGGTGGCACTCAGGTCCCTCAAATGAATCCTACCATGGGAGGCATTCCTTATTTTAACCTCGGGTCTAATCCTGTTACTTTTGGATGGAGTAACCAACATGGCGAACAAGCTATTGCTTATGGTCTGTCCTTTACACCCACCTCCTCTGTGTTGATTATGAACAACACGTTTGGCATGACGAATCCACCTTTATCCTCTAGATTCACACCCGCAGGAGGTCAGTTTCACACCTTGGGCAACCCCCAACCTGGGTCCACTCTGGCTGGGGGAAGTTTTTATAACCCTCATCAGAACATTCCTACTGGAATGATTCCCAACCAACCCCTTATGAATCAGCCTGGAGGAGGGTCTTACAATCCTGAA